>JAHWFP010019832.1:5941-44832 GCA_023313725.1 Lithobius niger
ATTTTCAGGGCTGACTGCTCCCATGACAACAAGTTTTAAAAAAAAAAAGTCATAATAAATATAAATTCAAATTTGATTCGTTTTGGAAATATTATTATACCATGCCTAAGGTAAGCTACCTTTGAGGTTTATTTCAATCGTGGCGGATGGTATCTCAAAATCCAAACTAGTTGAACTCTAATTTAATCACGCGTAAACGTGATTAACGGCAGTGATAATAAATGCCTATCTAGAAAGGCCTCTCTTCCAGAATGGTGACAAAATTTATTGGGTGTAAAAAACAAAATTCTTTATTTAATATAGCCGGTAAAGGAACGTTACGCTAATTAACAGAAAGACAAATGATACCACTCAAATTTTGCCGTTTTTACCCCATTCCCCTTGTGTGATTTTTGTCACAACGTTAACAGGCCCCTAGAAAATGAAGTTGCCAACTTCGACTCCCCCCTCCGCCCACACTCCACATTTTTGCAGGAGGTACAGATGTATGACGAGATTTAGATTGGGGATTTGAATAATATCTCTGTAATGTGTGGTGCAGTGGCAACCCGAACCACTGCACTGTGACTGGGGTTGGCGTTAATGACCAAGCTGTCGACGCGCCATTAAGCCTCAATTCCCCCCCCCCCTCTTGGGGGGGGGGGGACTGAGGAATAACGGATGATCATTTTTTTGCGCCTCATCCCGTTTGGCGATTTCGTTGTGTAGCATCACATATTTAGAGACTCCCTCCTGCATGTAGCGCCCCTCTCCTTATGACGTCATTTGAGTACTCTCACAATTCCTCAAAATTACTACTCTAGGCATCATTGCATTTCCAGATCTGAACCTTCATGGATTTCATCAACTGAGACATGCACCCGAAAGAACGTTCCAGAAAGTTAAACAACCAAATGAAAAATAAAAGAGTTTGTGAATGAAAACAAACTAAACAGCTTTACATTTAGGGTGTTTAGTTTGATCCCCCCTCCACTTTGCCTCAGTGCATTTCGGAAGCCACTTTTCCGTGTACTGACGAACCCGCTTAATATCTCCAGGGATTGTACAAATCTGGGTTGCAACCATCCACAATACGTTGTCGAAGCACATCGACATTGGGGATTGGGGGCAGAGTACACAATTGACTTTAGAAGTCCCCAAAGATAAAAGTCCATTGGGTTTAGGGCAGGAGACCGAACAGGGAACGTAATAGGCCCAGTGCGTCAAATCCATCAGCCAGGAAAGCACCCATCTAGGTAACGTCGAGCCTTTACGCTCAGTGAGCCATAGCAACATTGTGCATAAACCACATTCTTCTGATGATTGCCAAGGAAACGTTGTGATTGGTGCAGATCATTCTGGAGGAAACAGGGGTAGTTTTCTGCCAAATGGTCCAATTATTGATACCCTCTCTGCGTGCAATTCGTCTAATGGATGTTCTGTTACGTGCTGGAGAACTCTGCCTTCTACGGCAACGGTTGGTATGGTTCTGGCTCTCCCAGTATCCGAGGTTCGTCTACCAAATCATCCTATTTCTGGGGGAAACTGAGGTAGTTTTCTCCATTTAGCCGTCGGGTCTAAAAGGAGGTCCTATCAAAATGATCATCAACAATTTCAGCCCAACGATCAGACCACATTTTTGTTGGTACCTGGGATGGTTGTACCTCATGCCGATTTACATGGGCCCAAAAGATGGTTGTTGTGATAGTCAATATTGCCATCACATGTGAAGCCAAACTGAATAGACGGCATGAAAAGATCTACTCCACATTCATGATTCAGCCGCACACAAAAAACACGGTGGGGGGGTTAGCCTCGCTAAGGTTTTGGGCACGTTGCAAATGGTAAGGACACTGCAAGTTAGATGCGAAATCTGCCAGATGGTCCAATTACTCTCAAACTCTGTGCATGCAATACGTACATCGTGCACTAGCTGATGGAAGGTCTGGTACGTGCTGGAGAACTGTCTTAAAAGTCAACAATTCGCAGGACCCTGGGTCTCCCACCACCCGAGGTTCGTTTCCCTAATGGTCCTGTTTCTCTCAAGCACAGGCGAATTAAACGTTCTTGAACGTGGCAGATTCCTATTGGGGTACCTTTCAGCATACAAACGTTGTGCTTTTGAAACATTTCCATCTGCAAGACCATGCATGTTGTGCATGTCTGCCAACTCGGTGTCAGGATACTCCATACTTGAGAAGGAAGCTACAGTGTGGTTCCAACGACCTAACTGTCACTGTTAGAATTGAAGACCGGAACTGAATGATTTGGCACACCCCTGGAGCAACAATTAGTCTCCTGTCAAATTGGATATGTGGACTTTCCGAATTGTTTTCAAGGTCACTTGTAGACTCACGTAAAATTCTAATTTGAATTTATGTTTTTAGTCAAAAAGAACAGTTCCGGAAAGCAATTCTCTTTGAACGCATGTTTCAGTTAGTCCATGAAGCAGCGGGTCCACAAATGCATTGAGAGTAGTATTTTTGAATATCTGCTGTTTATTTATTGTTTTATTTTCGGTGTCGTTCGTGACAAAAATTGTTTTTCCTCTAATACTGTTCGTTCTGGATGGATCTTCGTTTTTATTATTGTGTCATTCAATCGTATTAGTGGTTGCCATCTTGGATTTTGTGATTCCATCCACCACGAATGCAATTATATACCTCAAAGGTTGGTTACTTGGCGGGGGGTGGGAGGGTTGTAATTATAAAACGAAGCAAATGTTTATTGGGTCTCTTAAACTTTTCTCCATGGAAGAGGCCAGCCATGAAAATTGTTGCCTCCAATTTCCGAACACCCTGCATACCAAACGGGAAGTTATAACTGATCTTCGATTCTAAAAGGCTACGGTCGTGTGGTGCGAACTACAACTCCGACACGATTTCCTCCAAATGTTAAAGGAGGAAATAACTCCACACCAGTAACACCGTCACACAAAGGCCAATCGAACCACACGACGATAGCTTTTTCCTAGCATCAAACTAAAAAAAAAACGAGCCCTAATGAAACTGACCGTTATGATGCTGGTGATTTTGTGGCCTTTTTTTATGTGATATTTAATTCAAAATTACTGCGATTTTGTTACAAATTAAAATCGGTAGTTCATTATGAATTTCGAAGTTGATTGTCGAATCCGTGTGCTCCTAAGTTGAGCACAAAAATGCTGGATCATTTTTTTTATTATTTTGTGCAGAAGGTAAGACTCTCTGCGTCAGTACTTTCACGGGTTTGGCTGCTCGAGGTAAACCGGCTAGGAAAGATACGAATATTATTATATTACTAGCATCGTACCCGGCTTCGCCCGTGGATTTCTTTGACCCGTGGTTGTTTCCCAATGTTTGCTCGGTGCTGCGTGATCGTTCACTGCAACAGTCAATTTTTCTTTGTGTAACACTCCTCCTTTCCGTCAATCCTCTCCCTCCGCAAAGCAATATCGTAATCAAATAGTGGCTGTAACATAAGCACTGCCCCACCAACAGGCATTCCCCGTTCAGGCCCCTCCCCACTCCCAGTAGCGTGCGAAAAATAACTGTCCTTCGTACATGACGTCATTTAAGACATGCCTTTGCGATGACCGCGCAGAACAAATTGTTAGTTGAGGCAACAATGTGCCAATTTTAACTTCTTTTCAGGGCAACAACGTCCCAGTTTCAACTTCGAGCCAAAGAATTGACACACTCGCACGTTTTCATTGTTCCCCTTCCGGGGGTCGTCGTTGCGGTTGCTTCATTTTCTGCTATGACACTTTGGTTTATAATGTAAAGAAGATGTAACATTAACGAAATGTCATGTATTGTTAAACCCCAAAACATCACACCGGAAGTGCCGTCATTGCATCAAGGTACATTGGCTCTGTGGAAACCACTCACCCACCTAACCCTTTAGCACCAAAAGAAGACTTGTATGAGCACGCCAGTAAGCCGAAGTTAAAAAAAAAAAAAACTAAGCCCCCCGATAAACGTGATCAACCACAATACCGGCAATTAAGTTGTGCAAGGTGGAAAACCATTTATAAACAATAGCATACTCCACGTTAGATGAAAAGAAGAAAGCGTAATCTTGTAAAAACGGCTTTTTCGGCCCCGTTGCTCTGGTTTGTCTACACAATCGCTTGCTTCTTGCTTCACACAACGCAACACTGCGATTAAAACAAGTCCATTACTGGGTTCTTGCGAATTTTCGGTGGGTTTGCTCTGCCAGCTTTATCAGGCATAAGCCAACAGTCCACCAAACGCACTAACGGACCAACTTCCTTCCTATAGTTTGTTCCACATTTTATTTTCAGAAAACTGACTGGATGACGACTCTTTTCATGGCACTCAGAGTGCAAAAAAAGTGGATATCACACTTGTAGACTCAACAAAGTTACTGTTAAACTTTACGAATGGGATGTTTACGGATTTTTTGCTCTTGTAGTGGAAGAAAACGTGGGGTCATACAGTCACTTTTCTGAAAACATAATGTGGAACAAAGTATAGTTGGTCCATTAGTAAGTTTGGTGAACTCTAGGCTTGTGTTGCCTGATGAAGATGGCAGTTCAGAGCCGCCGAAAATTCGCTAGAACCAAGCAATAGATTTGTTTTAATTCTGGTGTTGCGTTGTGTGAAGTGGAATGTCCTAAGTATTGGGAGTGTGCCTCCATTATTGGGGCACTCCCTTCGAAGCACTGGCTATGCTAACTGGCCAGGGCATCCTGTGTTTCAGGTAGCACCCTTGTTGCACCTATTAAACCTTTATTGCTAACAAAAACGTCAAGTTAATCGCTATCGCCAGTGTTAATAAGCTGTGTTCGCAATAAGTGCTGCGATGTGCTACAAATTCCGTGTTTCCGTGATCAGATAAGCTGAAATGTTTAGCAACACCAATGCACGTGTGGCCTTACCTGCCTATCAGATTTGCGGCCGAACTGATAAGTGGTTGAATCTAACGCAACAGGCCTATGGCCGGGCAACTATATGGTTTAATGATGATTACGAATAAGTAAGGACAGAGCTAGTCTGAGTGATATTTGACGTATATACTAGGGCCATCGTCACTTCTACTCAGGCTGTCGACGCTGAGCAGGCTTGGCTTTCTTTTCTGTTTGACTGTTTGGCCAAAAAAAGGTCGGCCTTTGAAAGTAGTGATATCATTCAACCAGTAAAAGGCTGCCAATGTAGCTTGCTACTTCTGTGGATAGTATCATGAAAACGTTATTTGGGCATCTTCTCTCTATGAATGATGGAAACTCATCCTTTAGCTTTTAGTTTTTGTTTATCTCCTTACATTTTCCACAATTTGAATTTCGGCCGCATTGGAATTTAACCTCAACGTGACAAAATATTGAGGCTGGGCCGATCAGCTTTTTTTTTTCAGCCCGAGCCGATCATTAAACGAAACTGGCCGAAACCAAACTCGATCGCCGATACCAAATTCCGATAACCGATCCTAGTTCCCAATTAACCGAAATCTGTAATACTGAAGTACGCTTTATAAAAAAAATTACTTTTGAAAGCATTGCATAAATAAAGCATAAGCCAAAATGCACATAATTATTTTTTTTAATTTTGGTTTAAAATTGTACTGCATGCTACAATCATTTTAAAACACAAAACCCCCAGTAAAATTTAAAAACGTTGCCTTGGTTACAGTTCAGCTAACAGACACGTATCTGGTAGTGAGGCTACCTCTTTATCATCAACAATCAATTTTTAATAACAATCGGATGCCGTTAACAATTAGAAACGACCTAGCTGTCTCGTTTTTGTATGGATATTGTCTCTTGGCTATTGGCCATTTTGTGACCCTGAGTTTCCTCAACCCCATGTCCGATTCCGAATATTTTATTTATTTTTTCGATAAACCTTGTCGAGACACCCGTGCTACAGCACGCAAAGTTTGGTGTGGATGGTCCTTGTGGTTTCCGCGTGATGTGCGGTCTAAGATTACATTGGAGTGTGATCATAGCGGAGCTTTGCTTGGCATTCGGCCTCGTGCCACTCCAATAAATACGTTGCGTTAGAAGCCAGATGTGTTGTGGCAAAGCTTGGCTGCCAACTAACCTGGGGGCAAAAAATGACTGGTTACTCTCCCTGATATTCCATAAAGAATTGGATTTAGCGTAATCTAGGTTAAGGTTGAATGGCTATAGCGCAGTGACACGACGTAATATTATTGTATATAACTCTATGCTGGAGTCTTAATGGGTTAGCTGCAAGGGGCACCGCAGAGAGAAACAAAAGGGCGTCATACTGAAGCCGATGCTGTGAAGAGTGATTTCTTAGACCTAATACGCGCGATTTTTGTTGTTGGAGAAAACAACGTTATTTTAAGCCTAAGAAATCCGCTCTTCCGTTGTCACCTGCCCCACGACGATGAGCTTAGCTAGTAATACGTGCTTCACAATAAACTTTGGCTTGTGAATTTTACTCAGTTGCGTGCGCAGGAAGGGAAACTAGTGGCGGGGGGGGGGGGAGGTATTACCCCTGTACTTTTCGGGAAAATGCCCTTCTTGCCTTTTTTGTAAAAAAAATATGCGCGCTATTTAGGTTTTCTGAACCGATTAACGATGGTGCTGCAGCCAGAGAACCACCTAGAGTCCAAAATAGGGGGAAAAGAAGGGCAGGAAAGGGGCATAAAGGATTAAAAAAAGAGAGACAGGCTTAAAAAAGGGTGAAAAAAAAAAGATTAACGAGCCAAAAAAAAAAGTTCCCGGAAAAAAACCCAGCGTGCCCTTTTACAAGAGTTGCCCCTGCCCTCTCGATGGTCTGTGCCCTCACGGTACCGATTTAGTACTTCGAAATTTAGCGCATCTTCTAAATATTGCCTCCAAGCTTATATCAAGCCCCGTCACCTTAGGGCGCCTTTACGCAACGACTCGCCTTTGCATTCTCGCAGCTAGAACTCAATCACGATGGCAAAGGTGACATTGCCATGGTAACAACGCTAAATGGATTAGCTAAATCCGACATCGTTTGAGTAAATACTTGCAGTCTTATAATCCGTGCCAATAATATAAAGAATTCCTCATGACGAAACAATTTTCCCAAACGCTTCTGAACTCACGTTATTTGCTGTTTTCGTTGCGAGGCGGCAGACATAAAACCGCCGCCATGTTGGAATTTGAGGTGATTTCTAGCTTCTAGCTGCGAGAATGCAAAAGCGAGTGGTTGCGTAAACGTGCCCTTACACGTCCAAACCACCGGTCAGCCCCATTCTGTCTGAAGCGGCGATGCGTCGAGTAAGTAATTTTCTGACGCAAGCAGTCTGCATTAGAGACTGGCCTTGTGAGGATACACGATACGTTAATCTTTGAAAAAAAAAGTCAACTGCCCCGACTGGGACTCGAACCCAGGACATCCCGTTTACTAGCCGGACGATCTAACCACTGCGCTACCGGAGCGGGTACTGGCTTTCAGACTTCATCCGAGCTAAGTAGCTGTTCATACAAGGAGGGAAATCAACATTGCTTCTTGGCCTCCACACTAGAAATAACGCAAGTGGTAAATACAGAAGAAATCACAATCAGTGGTTAGAGCGCCTGGCTAGTAAACGGGAGTTCCTGGGTTCAAGTCCCAGTCGGGGTAGTTGTCTTTTACAGATTACCCTTTACCTTGTGATTTCTTCTTTACTTAAGTAATTTTCGTTGTGCAGCACACCATTGGCACGTGGTTTGAAAACACAGGCATTTCCAAGCAAAATTGCACCTTTCCGGTACTAGTTAATCAACAGCAGTTGAAAAGAACGTTAAATACAAAATCTTATTTTTTTTCCTGGATATAATGCAGGTTCTTCCTTTGGAAAGAGGGATCTGCATCTCCCAATTTCTTTCTCCAGTTCCCCTCGCTCCGGATAGTTTTAATATCGTGCAACCAGGAGATGACTGGATAAACAAGCGGGAAGGATCCCGCCGATTGCTTTTCCGGGAGAGCCTTGCAGACATCCGTTGGCTACTATGGCAACAAGTGCTTGTTCCCGTGTATAACTCTCGACAACGACACCTAGCGACAACGTCAAGCAGTTGAATGCCACGTTGTCGAATTGCAGTTCTCTGGTTTAACACGCGAAATGCTTTCTAGTTGTGTGCCTTGTCTTAATCGATGAAAACAGTTAGTAAAACACTTAGGGAAACCGACGTGTTTCACGTGTTTTCACACATTTCTCATGCAACCGTCGCGCTTCCAGCGCAGCGAAGTGGTTGTTTACGGGCGTTAACAACAAAAAATTTACGGATCCGAACTTAAATACACGTACGTCGTTGGTCGACTGGATACGTCAGGAGTACGTCTGACGTCATGTCCGGCGGCGGCAAAGGACGGCGGGATAGCGTCGAGGATGACCTTGCGGTCCAGTTTTTAAAAGTAAGTTTGCCGATTTTCATTTTTTTAGATTTTGATGGTTTTTTTTTTTACGTATATTATTTTGATTGGACTCAAGTTTCGTCAATGTCCTTTTGCAGGGGGAGCCACTGGTTAGGCTTAAATTGAAGGAGAAAATTTCAGGTTTAACGTCGCTTTTAACTCCCAAGGATTATCTCCGGAGGGAGATACAGTTTCGCTGGCGAATTGGAAGGATCGTTGCCTTTTACGTGCCACAGTCGACAGGAGCACGGACGTAGTTTCAGGGTGCCTTCGCTTCCTTAATTCAGAGCGGTTGGATGAGAACGGTGTGAACTGTGACATAACAAAACGAAAGAGCGAAAATAACTAAGAAGGACCAAGATGCGCTGTGAGCGATGATTGGCTGCCGCTGGCTGACGTCACGAACTCCATCCTTGCTTTAAAAAACACTTTTAAATGATTCGGCGCATCGCCGACAACGATAGTCACGTTTACTCTAGCTAAAAAAAAAAACGTTAAAGGAACATACCTTCTCACTATATTCGAGCGTCCTGTGCGCAATAGCATTTGTAACATTTTGCATAGGTTAGAGTGAATGTAGCAAGACCGTTTCTCACCAGAGGAAAAGTAGGAAAAGTAATGCCTTTGCAATATTTTCACGCGGATGAAGTAATGTTGCAAAACTGAGCAGCACAGAAACCAACCGGGAAGAACGCACCTTTAATTTTAGTCCTTCTTAACTACGTGCTTTTGGTAAAGACTGATACGGATGGTGTGTCGGTGGAATTCGTCCATTACACTTCTTTAAGCAATAACCGGAAGTGACGCCGAGATCTTTGAGGTTTCGTTCTATGTGTCAAGTCTAATCTAGGCATGCATTACTTTCTGAATAATTTCCGTGAATATTTTTTGAATCAGTGATAGTTTATTCATACAATGACTCCAAGTTTGTTATGTGAAACTTGTACGAGTCTACAATATTCAACAAATGCACATTAGTGAAAAAAGACACATAACTATAATAATACTAATGTGGTGAACTAAGGTAGAAAACAATAACTAAAATACAAACAAGTCTGTGTATAAAAACAGAGTGGGTCAAAGATAGTATGAAGTCTAAAGTAGAAGGCAATAACTAAAATGCAAGCAAGTCTGTGTATAAATACAGAGTGGGGTCAACGATAGTACGAAGTCTAAAGTAGAAGGCAATAACTAAAAAACAAGCAAGTCTGCGGATAAACACAGAGTGGGGTCAACAATAGCATGAAGTTGATAACCAGAGCCAAAAAAAAAAAGTACAAAGTTTTATGGGAAAGGAGAAAAAATTGAAGGTTCATCTGTAAATATTTTTAAGGCCCATGTGTGTTTTTAGAATCCTTTTCACTTCCCTAAATTTCTCAACGTTAAGTAAATTTTCACACAACCTGAGCATACACAGGCGTCCCAAAAGTCAGGGGTCACCCAGATGATATACCCTGGTAATATACCGGGTGGATTTTTATTTTTGTTTTTCATAAGAAGCGATGATGGTATACTATCAGCATGAACAAAGATAAAAATCCCCGGTATATCAGCATAAACACTATCTATATCTCCTGGGTATATCACCAGGGTGACCCCTGACTTTTGGTACACCCTGTATTGATGATGAGTCTGGGCCGTACCTAGGAATTTTTTATTGGGAGGTGCGGAGGGGATTCTCAATTGTACACACCACACCGCAATTTTGCCCTCCTTTCCCATCCCGACGACGAAAGAATATAGTCCAACTCGTAATCGAAAACGAAAGATATAAAAGTTTTTTTTTAAGTAAATTTTAACTGGGGAAGCTTTTTTCCTAATATAATTTGTTGTCCCTTCTGAAAAACCAAGGTGCTACAAAAAGCAGTGGAAATAAATTGTCGAATTAACGTTCTTTTCAATTACTAAGGTTATCTCGGGACGGAAGGGGACAATTTTGCTAGGAAAAAACCTAGGATTTGTTACAAGGCAACAATTTTAATAAGTTTTACGCGTTGTACTTTAAGGGTCTTATTTCGAAACGAGTATACGCATTTTAGTGAACTTTATTATACCATTCGAATAGTTTTTTTGGGGCGCAATGAGTGGGTCTCAACGTTTCCAGCATTTTTCTTAACGCATTTAGCACATCAAAATATTTTCAGCCTATTTCAGCACTTGTTTATGCTATTCGGTAAGCCTTGTAGTAACGAAACGGAAATTGTCGAGTTACCGTAAATTTTCTGCTAAACTGCTGGGAGGGACGGAGAGGGACAATTTTGCTAGGACAATTTTCCTGTCTTAAGTACGGCAAGTGCTTGGTAAGGTGTGTGTCCCGTTGGCGGGTGTGTTCCCGCTGCTCACTTTTACCCGAATTGCAGACGATGCAGGTCGCGAGATTTTTCTCATGTGGCATTTGAGGTTTGTATGAAATAGTTATCATTACGGATAACAGATGTCGCTACATGTTCTGATTCTGCACGTTGCAGCTGTTTCTGTGATGTGACGATTCGCACGATAACAATAAGATTATGATTAACGGTATTAATAATAGGTATAGATAACAAAAAAATGCAGCTTTTTTGGTTGAGGCCTATCTATTCCTCATAAAGGTAAACGGTGCTCGATTAGTATAATTTTTCTTTAAATTAATTTTTTTGAGCCTTCAGTCAGCCGAAGCAATTTAATGCTAGTGTAGCTGAACCGGCTAAATTTGGAACATAGCCTGAATTTGTTTGAGAAGAAGAAATATCTGGTAAAGAGAGGAGCCAACCCGGAAACCTCCGATCATCGTTGGGGCCGATAGATTGTCCAGAATTGGCCAGAATAGTTCCCATAGCCGTTGAAGGAGCATGGTAGCCTCTCACGCTACCCCGTGGCCGGCAGTCCTGGCGAGGACTTTAACTAAAGTTCCTATTTCCAGGGTTTCTATACCAGATCCGCAAACCTCTACCAACCAGGATGAGCTCTCTCACCACTCAGCCACGATGACCACTAAAATGGTTTCCGTGGCAGAGTCCCTACTCACCGACACAACAGGGTAAAGGAGAGCCTATCCTGCTTTTTTTCGGCTGTGTGGGGAAATCGGGCAGTATTTCTGCCCTACGGTAATCGGGGTTAACCAGTTTTGTTCATGAAATTCCCGTTTTCTTACGAGATCATATTTTCCCTAAAAAAAAAGACTTTTATCCCAAGCGCCATGGCTGTTTGCTGTGACGTGCACATCACGTGCACTGGGCTAGTCCAATCCGAGCAGCCGTTGTTCTCGTTCGTCATTGGCTAACTCATGGTGACGTCACGGCAAACGGCCATTGCGCATGGTTTAGTCAGGTGTAAAGGTACAAAGTTCCTTGGCAGCAAGGAGTATTTTCTAGTTCGATTCAGTGTATTTTAGCGTTTGATGAGTGACGGGGTTGTCTCCATCTTTTAAACTGTTGCCAGAATTTTGAATGTGAAAAATTTGGTCGTTGACTACGCTCGAACAGTAAAAGAATCGTACAGAAACCCCATCAGGATAAAGAGACCCATCGAGTTTTCGCCGTAGAAAGTAGTGATATAAGAGCCAAAATGACTGCCACCAAGTTTGTGGTCCGAACTGTGATCACTCAATCTTAACTGACAGTCACCGTGGCGTAAGTTAAGATTGAGTGATCAGGGTTGGGACGAAAAACTCGGTGGCAGCCATCTTGACACTGGTATATCACTACTTTTCACGACGAAAACTTTATGGGTCTCTTTACCCTTACGGTGTTTTTGTAAGATATCACCCCTTCGAGCCCAAAAAAAAAAAAAATCAATAAAAATTAAAATGATAATTTTTTTTTTAATGAGTGTAATTTAGCTCGAAACGTGTTTATTGCACGTGCGTTTTGGGGTTTTTATTGTGATTAATTAGACTTGAACAGGCCAGCATGTAACTTTTTTTTAATGGTGCTAGTGCCAGTCGAGGGATTTGAACCGGCATTAATTTGGTCGGGGGAAGGGGGGGACAACGACGATAACCACTTGGCTTTACTTGCTCTCTTTGCTCAGGTTAGCCGGGGAGCCGTCACAATGCTCGCGCTGCGTCTTGGAACTGTTTTAATGCAATAAATTAATACCCTACAATCGTAATAATAGTGATAATTTTTTTTCTGTTGGAGAGGCCTAGTGGGGTGGGGGGGGGGGGCGGGGTAGGGGGTCTAGCACACGTACCGGGGCCCTCAACCATCAAGCTACACCATTGTTTATACAATACAGAGTGGTCCACAAAAAACTGACGGCCCAACATTTTCAAGTCCAACTTTTCTATCTAGCACCGCTCAGCACCAGGAGAGGACAGAAATCTTCCGTTTTATTAGATTTTATTTCTGTCGTCTCCTGGGTCTGAGGGGTGCTAATTAGAAAAGTTGGGCTTGGAAAATCTTGGATCGTCAGTTTTGTTGTGGAACACCCTGTGCAAGAGAATTTTTATTTTTATAGGAGTCTTTCAGACGATAGTGAACTAGGCATCCACCTTGTGTGCCAACAGAACATAAAGCTCTAAAATCTGTCGCTAGGTGGCAGCAGTTACCTGCTAATATGTTCCCTGGTGGCAAAAAACAAGCCAGAACGAAACATCATACCATACTACCAGCATCAACATCAGCGTCAGCCCAATTAAAATGAGCCTTTTTTTTTTCTTTTCCATTTTGAAATTATAAAATGCGTTACAAAACAAATAAATAGTAATTATCTAAGGCCGCTCGCGCACTGAGCGACTTGGCCGCGCGTCCAGGTTGCTGCAGCCAATGAAAATGATTAGTGCGTGGTTTTACATAAACGGTAAGCATTCTCATTGGCTGCAGCGACCTGGCTGCAAGGCCAAGTCGCTCAGTGCGCGGTCGGTCTAACTCTGTAAAACTTGAACACCGAACCAACTGTTTTTTTAACAATACCATTAAAAAAAATATGTATATTAAACATACACCAGGAAATAAAAACAGGGCTCCCACACGTCACAATGTGTCACAAAATTGTCACAACATTTTGGGTTTGTGTCATAAATGTCGTAAAATGTTAGCAATTTCTAACACTATAAAAACTCTATAAAATAAATTCACACTAAGATGACATAATTATCTTGATTTTATAGACTTTTTCCATCTAGTAGAAACCCAGCTATTAAGCAAAATTAAATTTTCATACACAGTTATGTCGGCATTTGTCAATGTAGCGGGGTAGTTCTCTTGAGAAAAGTTGTCGTTGCTTGATATAAGTATTTCCTTGCAGTTTAGGGTGTGGAAGAGTGTTCCACGATTCTGGTGAGGTCGTTTGAGAGCATTGTTCTGAGGATGGGTTGAGGATGTCCAGATTTGTACAGGATTCCTCTTCCAGTCTTGGCTAGTTTTCGGTAAGACGAGTAGGAGGTTTGGTCGCCTTTTTCTGGTTAATTTGACATCGAGGAATGTAATTTCACCTCCTTTTTCGTCCTCGTGCGTGTAGTGATTCGTTCCATGAGTTTAAGCCTTTGAGCGTGGTTGACTTTCAGGACGCGTATGTTGTAATCTTCGGCATCGAAGAGGATATGAGTATAAAATCAAGATATGTCGTCAAATGTCCACTGTAAGGTCACGTTTAGGCAACCACTCGCTTTTGCATTCTCGCAGCTTGAAGCTAGAAATCACCTCAAATTCCAACATGGCGGCGGTTTTACGTCTGCCGCTTCGCGACGAAAACAGCAAATAACGTGAGTTCAGAAGCGTTTGGGAAAATTGTTTCGTCATGAGGAATTCTCTATATTATTGGCACGGATTATAAGACTGCAAGTATTTGCTCAAACGATGTCGGATTTAGCTAATCCATTTAGCGTTGTTACCATGGCAATGTCACCTTTGCCATCGCGATTGAGTTCTAGATGCGAGAATGCAAAGGCGAGTCGTAGCGTAAACGCGCCCTAATAGGCGTTTGTCAATTTTCCGACTAAGAGGACGAACTTTTATCACAAGTGGCCCATAAGGAAATCAAGATTTATAAAAACGCCTTGGTTTCTTGGAAACAATTGCTCCTCTCTCCCATCTTCTAATGTCTACACGGTTTTGAACACTAACTGCTGTTGTTCCATTTAAAAAAAAAAAAAAGCCTGCCGTACAAACCAGGTCTAAAAAACGACATAACCAGCCTTTCCTTTCATTTAAAATGTGACGTATTTCCAAACATTTGGAAATCATAACATGGCTATAGAATAACATCCACAGGTAGCCAGAGTAGTCATACGTATTACGTTGGGGTGAGTCAGATTATTTTGGACCATAGCGGGGGGAGGGGGGGGGTTCAAGATTCGTTTTCAGAACCTTGGAGAGTGTTATGAAAAATTGAGTCACATTTTCGTTTTATGCAAAGCCTTTGTTTTCGTTAAAAAACAAAGAAGGTGGGAATGGGCTCAAGATTTTGTCAGGACCTTGAAGAATATCGTGGAAAATTGAAGGTCACATTTCCATTTTGTCCAGCCACCCGCCTCAGCTTCCCCACCCTGAACACAAAGTGTCTGAAAAACGAAAAAGTGGGTTAAAAAATGCCCTTAAGTTGTTTAAAAGTGGAAACAAAATGACAATTTGTCATAAAATTGTCATACAATTTGGATCCGTTTTTTTTCATAAAATTAAAAATAAAATTTACCGTTTAGGTGTGGGAGCCCTGTAAAAAGATGAATTTTATCAAGGCAGCGAAAACTTTAACTGATTCGATTGCGATTTAGTATTTTGGGTAAAGTTGTTCGAATTTAAATTTTTCATTTCTTTGTTACCTACTAATATTGTATGTGTTAAATTAATATATTGTATGGTCCCGTATAGAAACGTTCATACTAATTCGTGTGAATATTGTTTTATGAAAATCAGCACACAGAAACTTAACCGTGTTTCGTTCGTCATTTCTTTCCGTTTATACCCATTATGTAAGAAACAAAATAAATTATGCAAATGTAAAAATATTAAAAACGTTAACAGACCCATATATTTGGGATTAGAATTAGATATAAAAATTGGCAATTTTATGAACATATAAATAACATCATACTAAAAATCAAACGTATGATACCAACAATCTTCTTCTTACATTATAAACCAAAGTCTCATAACAGAAATGAAGCAACCGCAACGACGACCCCCGGAAGGGGAACAATGAAAACGTGCGAGTGTGTCAATTCTTTGGAATGAAGTTGAAACTGGGACGTTGTTGCCCTGAAAAGAAGTTGAAATTGGCACATTGTTGCCTCGACTAACAATTTTACTCCAACAATTATCCTTCTAACCAAACACCGTGGTAATCCCAAGGGCAAGTATTACATGACGTCATGCACACTTCTTTTTCACGCGGTACGCATCGCTTAAGCCACAGCGAAAGACTGGGAGTGGGGGTGGGTGGAGTGAAGTGAGCTGTTACCATTAAGCATACGATTACGCATTAACTAAACTTAGAAGAGAACAAAGAAACAAGAACGGGACCCGGGAGCCGGGTACATGTTCAACAACGTATAGCAAAGAGGAGAAAGGGAAGGAAACCAAGAGGAGAGGGAGAGGACGGGATAAAAGGAGGAGGGGAGAGGGAAGGGAGAGGATTGGCGGAAAGGGGGGAGTGTTACACAAACAAAAATCGACTGTTGCAGTGAAAAATCAGGCAGCACCGAGCAAATACGGGGAAACAACCACGGGTGAAACAAAACCCCGGGCAAAGCCGGGTACGATGCTAGTGTATAAACTAAACGGAATACTTGATGAAAAAAAAATGTTTATGCATAAATCATGTCAAACATCAAATATGATTAAAGCAATATGATTAATAATATGAGCAACATGGTTACAAGGCAATAAACTAGCACGCAGTAAAGACATGTATATAAAATTTACAATATTGAATTTACTTAAAAACATTAATTGGAGTATAATAAAAAAAATTATTTTAAGAACATATAAAGTTAAAACTTACAGAACTGCAAGAGGCAACAATGAATGGCTAATACAGAACTAAAGTGGAATAATTTGACAAATCAGCCTTCAAAAAGGTGCAAAAATTTATCCGAATTTGGGGAACTTTTGAGAGGAATTTCTCAGATCTAAGATTAAACCCAAAAAGAGACCACTTGGTGGTCGCTTTCCCCAAACTTGTCAAGTACTCTGATATCAGAAACCAGTCGATCATCATCGGTAAGGATGAGATCAAGCACGTTATCACCACGGGGAGGCTCCTCAACCAGCCGTCGAAGCACAAGCTGAGAAACACAAGTATGAAAAAGGGTCTGAACAGCACTTGTGGAGCGTTGTTTTTCGTATGGGAGACGTGAAATGAAATATGAATATCTTTTATATATTTAATAAACTACCAGAACACCTACGGTAACCTGAATAATCACAATGAAGTGGACTAGAACATTAAAAAAATGGATATTAGATCATTAATCTAATCTGCCCTTTCCCTGTGCACCGACAGAAGTACGAATAGCATGTGTTTTACAACCGTAAAACTGCTTATTCGTTCGTGGTACATCTACCGGATGTATTGATTTTGGTGTTCACTCCATTAATGAACGGGCCGCAGTAAAAGCAAATATTGGCAGACCCGACTGCTGTATGGATTATTGAAATTATTGCCTAGCTAGTGGTTACTGCGTCGTTATTAAAATATTATTAACGGAACTTACTGGCACGGTATTTGCTAAGCAAGTTGCGTTTTTGACAGCTGCTAACCTTTTAAAATTGGGTCATCTCCGTCGCCTAAATATACTTCCGATTTAATAATTTGAATTTTGTGGATGCAAGGCTACGACTGTATAGCTTTGAAATAAGCACTAACGCATAGAACGAGATAGAAATCACACTTTGCATTGCGAAGAGAGTCATTATTGTGCGCGCAGCGTATCTTGGGTCCTGGAAGTATATTTTATGAGCGGCTACGTCTTCCTGGAGGGGGCGGCTTTAATCAACGGCCGCCATTGTTTTTATAACCATCTTGGATATCAACAAGGCACACTCTGTGCCAAAAGGTTACAATCGATTATCTGTGTTCGTTCTGCGGCGAACTCAAGATAGCCCGCGCGCACTTTAGAAGGTGTTGGCTTCTTTTTTCAAAGGCGAAAAAGTCAAACATTAAAAAAAAAAAACCACACCAAATCATAGGACATCGGGACCACCGTGTTGGAATGTCGTGTTGTCCTGACGTGTTGTGCTTGGCTGCTGTTGTTCTACATTTCTGACTTTCTGGCCTTTAAATACTAAGAAGACAACACCTGTTAACTTGCTTCGAAATTATGAGGTACCGTTTTCATCTGGTTCGATGCGTTTTATAGTGTCCGCTGCTTATCTTGAGTCCGCCCCACAATGAACACAAACCATCGATTGTATATTTTTGACAGCAGAGTGCCGTGTTGATATCCAAAATAGTTACAAAAACAATGGCGGCCGCCGATTAAAGCAATCCCCTCCAGGAAGACACAGCCGATCATAAAATAACTGCAGGACTCAAGATACGCTGCGCACACTTTAATGTTATATCCCTTCATTCAAAACTTTGTAGAACTTTTGCCTTTACTTAGCGGGGTCTTTAACGTTAGAAAACTACCTTCCGTGCAGATATTTGTATTGTTGCACAAAAATGTCAAGAAAAACAGATGAAAGCTCGTTTTGTACTTTGTAAATTTTTAATAAAGTTTTCTCCGGCCAAGGTAATCTTTTAAAGGAAAAGAGATTCATTGCAATATATATGGAACCTCTTTCCACATGGAGATAAAAGGTAAAGAGGAAGGGGGGGGGGGGGCGGGCCGGGAGAAAGGAACAGCGACGTCACCAAAAATTTTGTAACGAAAGTAAGATTATTTAATGCCCGGACCCTGGCCGCGATGTCGGGGTCCGGTGTAGAAGGGGTATCGAATGATTTTTCTCTTTATGAAGCAGTGTTTTTGTCTGTGCGGTTAAGTCGGGGCCTAGGCACCAAATGCGGTATTCGGGGGTCCATCATCTTTAAAATCGAAACATTTCAGTGGACGTCCGCACGTCAATCTCCCACAAACAACACAATAATGTCATCGACTCCGTTAACTGGCTGACCAGTGTTCTTGTTTTGTTTGCGCTCTTCTCATTGGCTAACACCTCGATAAATTGCACCTCGGAAAGCCAGCGGGGGTGTCTCTTCGGTGACAGTTCACCTTTCCCACATTTCCCTCGGGGTGATCGTCCGGGCAGTCTTTTTTTCCCCAGGGTGTCGCGTTGCACACCCGGTCATTAACGAAATGAAAACGACAATCCGGATATGAACGCAGTGAGGTTGCAGTGACCACTCCCAATACAACAAGGCATAAAAATCGTATGACTTGCAACTTTATAAATAAATATATATATATGTATGTGCGTGTAAAACTGCGTGACGTCAGCTCATTTTGTTTCGGCTATAGCTAGTTTTATTTATTTTTTGGAGCCTTTCTGGTTGACCAGTTGGTGGTCAAGTGGACGGTGGCCGTTGGAAGCGTGTCCACGAAGGATTGTCGCGTGTAGTGTCTCGTCCGTTCCTCGTACACATGACGGTTAAGGTAAGAATTTGCTTTTTTTTTTTACAGCGCTTCGGTTAGGTTTGGTGGGATTGTTTGTTTCTTGTGTCGTTCTCTCATCCGGGTCAACGACCGGGTGAACCGCCGACCCGATGGTTTTAGGCCTACTATACTATCAGCAAGACCTCGCAAGCAAAATACCATGTGCATAGTTTGTTCCACATTATGTTTTCAGGAAACTGACTGTGAGCCGCCACGTTTCCCTGCACTGTTATAGGAGTCAACGAGTGGGACGTGTTTTTCCACTCGTTGGAAGGCAACGTGGAGTCATACATTCAGTTTCCAGCCAACATAATGTGCAACAAACTATATACGGCAGTGACACGACGTAGTATTATTGTGTATAACTCTATGGTGGAGCCAGTAACTGGGTTAGCTGCAAGGACCACTGGAGGGAGAAAGGAAGGTCGTCTTATTGAAGCCAATGCTATATTAGACTGGATTTCTTAAGCCTATAACGCGCGATTTTTGTTGTTGGAGAAAACAACGTTCTTTTAAGCCTAGAAAGCCGCTCTCAGAGCACTGTCTTGACTAGAAGTGCCGTTTATTTCCGTTACATTGTAATCTAGTGCACCTTGTAGCTATCACCTCCAAATGGTGTCTCGTAGCAAAAATGACGTCACATGACGCTGCTCTTTAGGTTATAGGCAGTACAAGGAGAAAAAGCAGGGAACAGAAGGAAATCCAACAAAAGTGCACAAGATTAAAAACAATCAAAGAAACAACATTTGAGGAACGTGCCAATGTCATAAAAATGTATGACGTGCGTGTTTGTTTGTTCCTCTACTCCACTTGAACCAAGGCACCTACAAACACGGCAGTAGGACCAAATGAAAGGTAATTAAATTGCGCTTCCGTTAGACCTATTTTTGCCGCTGAAACTTGATTTTATGACCGTCAAATACGCGAAAAAAACCGCAAAAATAACGTAAAAGTTTTTTTTTTTTACCCACGTGACGTTTGTTATGCCTGAACCAAAGAAAACTTTGCCTGATAAAACTGTGACGTAATGTTTTGCATCAGTGCGAAGTAACCACGACATATAGTAAATGGATCTAAGTACCAGTACAAAATAAAAATTGACTTAGTTTTTGGGCCAGCCATTGCCCGAATCTAGAAATAAACTTGCATGCCAAAAAAAAAGTTTATAAAGGACGACATATTTTCCGCCATACTACATATTATAAAACTTAAAATTGGTTTTCCTTTAAGTGACTGATGCTCGGAAAAGGCTGACCTGTTGGGTTTAAAAAGTTGTCAAACATTTCGGTTTTAAAACACCGGAAGTGCGTGGACTGAGCGAGCAAACTGAGCAATTTCCACGTAAACTACACCTTTTCAGTGAGTTTCTCGCATCTGTCGCAATCTTTCATTTAATCTCACCTTCGCAAGGGTTTCGGAGGAGTAGATGAACAAACAAACAAACAAATCGTATGTTTTGAATGAAGTATAGTTGAAATGCAGACGTGCCGACGAACGTGATGGACGACCTGTGAGCAACAACTGCACTTAAAGTGTGCGCGGCCTATCTTGAGTTCTCCGCAGAACGAACACAGATAATGGATTGTACGTTTTCAGTAGCAGAGTGCCTTGTTGATATCCGAGATGGTTACAAAAACAATGGCGGCCGTCGATTAAAGCCGCCCCCTCCAGGAAGACGTAGTCGCTCGTAAAATACTTCCAGGACTCAAGATGCGCCGCGCACACAATAGTTTGCGTCGAAATAATCAGGACATCGATTTTATGATGACCTTGGAATCAAAAGAAATTGCAGGAAGCATGACTCGACGCCAATGGAGTGAGTGAAATGAACAATATGGCTAGTTTCTAATAAACCTTTTGTTTTCTGGTCAAAACAGGCTAATAAAAAGGCGGAGTAGTGTGCACGTGGCTGGGTCAAAGGCAGGGTCAAAACGCCTTCGTTTCTCCTTGTATGTGATGTGTGCTGCATTATGGGGAAATCCTTGGATTACAATAGTTACTGGATGCGCGGGGGGGGGAGGAGGGAAGTGGTAAAATGCTTTATTAATAACTGTTTTGTAACTATTTTTTTTAATAACTGGGATATTCTTTGATGTATTTGTTACCGGCACTACACGGTTGTGCACAGGAGGCAGATGTGAAAGAAATTACCCGTGTTTCAAGATGAATTCGAGCTCTCGAGTTGTTTTTCTTGAAACAGAATGTGAGAGGTGTCCAAGTCATGGGAGTGCCCTATCCTTATCTTATCTGGCGATTTACCGTTATTAATACAGTGCTGAACCGGCTAATTTGAACCAATCACCACGATTTCGATGTTTCAACACTGAATTAACACAGGTGCGTAAATCGCCAAATAAGCCGGATAACGACAGGGCACTCTCCAAAACTGGAAAACCTTCACATTCTGTTTCAAGAAAACAACTCGGAGGTCGAATTAATCTTGAAACACTGTTCATTCTTTCAAATCAGCCTCCTGTGCCCGACCACATGGTGCCAGATAACAATTCCATAAAAGAATATATACCAACTATTCTAAAATTCGGGCTAAATAGACATCAATGATAGCATTTCCCACTCCCTCCCCGCCTCCAGTCAACATTGAAAACCAATGGAATTCCCACAATGCAGTAGACATCACGTATAAGTAGAAGTGAAGGCTGTTGATCCTCACTTCAAGCCAGCCACGTTCAGGCAAGAGGTCTGGGAAAATCTTTCCACTTTTTTGATAGCCTGTTTTGGCAAGGAAACAAAATAACTTTAAATTTCAACTCAAGTCATTTGAAATCTGTTCCTTAACGTTGGCATGTTTCTCATGCTGCATCTTTGATTTAAAAAAAAAAAAATAAGCACTTGATAACGATGTGAACAATCTAGAAACGTATGCAAATCTTCAACAATTTTATTGGCTTTTTTTCTTCAACACGTAGGTTTGTCAATATTATGGCTGGCAAAAGCGTCGATTATCCGCTGATTCACCTGTTGTCGCTGGCTGTCGGTAGATGGGGTTAGTTGCAACCCCACAAAAGAAGTCTTAAGTAAAATTAAACATTTGACGTTAAAACTGTGTGCGGGAGGGCAACTAAAAAGGCCCCTTAAACAGTTCTTAAAATAATAAAAATGTGTAACATAAAATTACTTAAATTGAATTTTCGTTTTGAACACCGCCACTAGCAGTCAACGGATGTCGCGACCTATACCCGGAAGCTGTAGTCGATGGGCTCGCCGAACCATACCTTAACTAGATTACATATAATTATGGTCGCACCATGGACAACATTGAACGTTGGACTCGAAAAGCCGTTTCCGTAGAACCGTCATCTACAGACAGAAAGCGGCACTGAATGGCTGCTGGCCGTATGAGGAGAAACGAAGCGTTTAGAATGACGTTTTGGAAGAAGATACAACGTAAATTTAAATAGTGTCCCCGTATGTTAGCGCTATGATTGAAAGAACGAGGAATTATTTACGTGGTAATGCTTGTTCGTGTGCGAAAAGGGAGGATCTGTGAATTGCGTAATACTGGCAGGGGAAGGGGAGTGGGGAGCGGGAAGTCATTGTATAGCGTTACAATCATGGGGAGGGGGGAAAAATAAATTGGTGAAATATTTGTTACGTAGCAAACTGCTAGGCCTAATGAAAAATATTGTACTTTATAAAAAAAAACAGGCATTTTTTTTTACAATGATAACCCATGCTGTGCACTGTGTACTGTGAATCAAGCGACTAATCAAGCTCATTCCTGTTACACGATTAGTATTAAAAAAAACGCTTAAACGTATAAAAACACAGATGTAAGCCTAAAAAAAACTGAACGCTCTAAAGGAACAGTTCAAGAAAAAGACATGTAAGCCTCAGCGTCGAAGTGTAACAGAATATCCAGCGTCCCAAAAACAATCTGGAGCTTCTTTTACACGTATTGGAGCGACGCTGCATGATGACTTACATGTCTTTTTCTTGTATCTGGTCCTCCTTTAGAGCGTTCAGTTTTTTAGGCTTACGTCTGTATTTTATACGCTTAAGCGTTTTTTAATACTAATATCTGCAATCTTTTTCTTGGTAGGGCCGCAACTACATTTTTTGTGGCCCGGGCGAAACCGTGATAGTGGGGGGGGGGGGGGAATCTTCTTCAACCAAAATTATAGGACTTTTTTTTTTATTCTTTTAAGAATTAGTCGTTATTTTTGGTACACCCGTAATTTTTGGAGAAATGTACTCTCTTCGGAGTGCCCCTAAAAGGTGGGGCCCAGGTTTTGACGTGTAGCATGGAATTCATGCTGCACTAGGAAACAGGCTTTGGGCCTATTACATGCGGAGCGGATTGAAATATCAAATGGCTGGTTCGATTTGTGCTGCTAAAAACTACTTGTGTACTACCAAATTTCCTTCTTTTCCTTGATCGGCAAGTATTTATTTGTCAAGCATCAAGGAGGGGGCGCAGGGGATGCTGGGAGGCTCTTTAGGGTATTTCATGGGGGTTCTATTGCTAGTTTAGAAAGACTTGTGTACAAAATTTAACACTTTTAGCTCGATTTGCAAGAATTTGTTTGTCAAGCCTCAGGCGTAACACGTGGGGACGCTCTGGGGGTCCATGGGATATTTCGTGGGTAGTTCCATGACTGGTTCGATTTTTGTTGCTGAGAATGATTTGAGTACAAAATTTCATGCTTTTAGCACGATCTGTGAAAATTTGTTGATCAAACCTCAGTGAGGCGGACACATGGGGGCGCTGGGACCCGTTTGGGGGTATTTCATGTGGGTTCCATGGCTGGCTTGATTTGTACTGCAAGTGATGATTTGTGTACCAAATTTCAAGCTTTTAGCTCAATTTGCAAGAATTTGTTTACCGAGCCTCAGGGAGAAGGAATAGGAAGCGCTGGGGGTCCTTGAGGGTTCCATGGCTGATTCATTTGTGCTGATTAGAATGACTTCTGTACTATATTTCATGTTTTAGCTTGATCTGCAAGATTTTGTTGCCCAAGCTTCTGGAAGGGGGCACAGGTGGTGCTGAATGCGCTTGGGGTCCTTGGGGGTGTTTCATGGGGGGTACATGGATGGTTCGATTTGTACTGCTAAGAAATTTGTATCCAATTTCATGTTTTTAGCTCGATTTGCAAGAATTTGTTACTCCACTTAATAATTTCTCCTCCGAGAATACTGTACACACATTACAATCGCTTTCAAGAGTCCCTGTTCGTTGTTAATACCCTACATTTTAAGCCATAAAAATTGAAAATCGGTTCATTGGTTCGATCTTTCGGTGAGAGCAACATTTCGAGCCCATTTGGCTGTCCGTCATAAGAATATTGTAGTTACGTTAAAATAGCCTGCGAAAGGCCCTAGGCCTTGCTCATACCTACGTTTTAAGCTATAGAACTTGAAAATCGGTTCATTGGTTCGATCACCAGGTGAGGGCAAAGAGTCCCAGCAACAACAACAACAAGAAATGGCCATACTGTGGACGCCGAACGGTTCGATCGTTGCCCGTAAAATTTGTAATGCAGTGAAATAGTTACGACACGACCCCGAATACCGAATTTCGTTGGTCTATGTCAATTCTGGGCGAAAACTACAGGATTTCAAAATTTGACGTTTAACGTGGAAGTTCATGGAAGCGTAAAAAAATAGCATACGTGACCCATACGCGTACGGGTTGGACGTTGTCGCCGCCGGAAGTGCTGCTGATTCTGTTGATTTGTCTTGTTGCCGCTTTTTGTCAACCTAGGGCGACACCTTCAGTACAAAAGCATGTTGCTACTCCTCCGTTTAACAGTTTTTGGATAAACGAACACAAGGCTATGTACTGCAGAGCTGAGAAATTGAATAGCTTTCTGGCAAAAGACGACGGAAATTTATTTATTTGTACGTGTAAGCTATTTTCCGGACGATTATTGGGATTAAATTAGTGAATTACTAAGCTCTTTGTCAATAACCGCTATTTGGCAGTAGATGGCGGGACTCACCGTACACAAATTTACTGATGCGATTTGCTTGTCCAATTCCCGAACAGAACTCGAAGAAATGAGATGAGCCACTCGTGGCTGCCATTTTGTGTACTCTCTTTATTTTGTTGTAGGTCGGGCCGGTTAGTTTGGTGAGCATGCCGCAACGATAAGGCTAGTGCAGCGCATTCACGGTGTAGCCTTATCCACGGAACGATCACGTCGGCAACGGCCGCTTACACCTCCGTCGCCTGGTATTGTCAAAAAACGTCTACGACGGCCATATTGTTTTGTATCCCTTTTGCAAATAAGGCTGCATGTTCTGCCATGAAATTATACCCATGCCTGCATTAGTCGAAAATTGTTCCTGAGCAAAGCAACAATGAAGGGATAAAAAATCTAAAACTTTGTATTTCATACTCGTTCTTGTTTAGGATCCAACCATCAGAACGTTGATTTCTTGCGTGATTGCAATTTTCCATCGCTAACGCGTTTTTGCACATTATTATGACCCACCGATCAAAAGCTAACGTAACGAAAAGGCGTGTGCTTAGGCTACCGTTGAGACAACCTATAAACGCGCCGTGGCTGTTTGCTGTGACGTGCATGTCACGTGACTGGGCTAGTCAAATCAGACGGCCAAATAGCCGTCGTTCTCGTTCATCATTGGCTAACTCATGGTGATGTCACGGCAAACAGCCATTGCGCGTGGTTTAATCCCGTTTACTGAGACACGTAGTTTACTTTGTAACCGGTACCAAGAGGGGGAGAATTTGTGACTTGAGACCCCTACTGAAACGTCTTAGATTCATTCCTGTCAGTTCCGTCCAAGTTTATTGAGGGAGCCATGAGTTTTACGACGGAATTTCTACTCAGTTTTCAGCCTAAACTTAAACTAAACTAAATGAAACTAGCTTGAATTTATTCTTTATTTAGTTTAGCTTAGTTGCAATTTAGTTTACTTTAGGTTTGGGTTGAAAAAGGAGCAAAAATTACCAGATCGAACGCGTGGCCCCCTCTAAAAACTCGGATGGAACTGTTAGGAATGTTTCAACACGTTATGCGGACTTTTTAGAGTAACGAATTCTCCTCCGCAACCCTATAAATTCTTGCCAGTACTGATAGTCAGTGTGTAGTGAGCGATTTCAGGAGTTAAAACACAATAGCACAACTGCGAATCACACACTAAAAAGAGGTAAGACTATTTTTTAACCTCTATTACCTATATTTAAAGTGTGCGCGGCCTATCTTGAGTTCGCCCGCAGAACGAACACAGATAATCGATTGTACGATTTTGGCACCAGAGTGCCTTGTTGATATCCAAGATGGTTACAAAAACAATGGCGGCCGTCGATTAAAGCCGCCCCCTCCAGGACGACGTAGCCGCTCATAAAATATTTTCAGGACTCAAGATACGGAGCGCTCACAAATAGTGTATGATATTTCGCTGGTATACCTATTGTGTTTCCTTTGCCCCCGTAAAAGTTACAATGATTTGTGTTCACTGGTTTAACTATTTTTTTGCCTGACGATTACACAGACGTAAGTAATCCTGTAGGTTCTTATGGTGGGATTCTGTAAGAAACTGAAGATTACAATTATGTTTCTTTTTCCTACCAAACCCTTCTGCCATCTTTGTTATTGAAACCGTGTACAAATAGGCGTCGATCCGTGGAGGTGGCGGTGGTTTGGGGTGGAGGGACGGTTAATCTCTTTTCTTGTTTCGTTATCCCACCGACATTCGCTACATGACAATAAATACACCAAGTGCAACAAAAACAAACAAAAAATAGCAATACAAATTTGAGCTTACGCCGGGTGGATATACTTCCTTTAAAAATACGAAAGATGAAACATGATGTAATGATAATGCTAAGTACAAAATTGAAAATTAGCTATTTTTGGAGGGTGGGGGGAGGGTTAGAGCGTTACGGGGTGGGAGTCGGGTTGCATGATATTCTTACGACGCTTCGTGGTAAGCGTTTTTTTTACGTTTTGTTAGGGAAATTGGTAGGATAAATTACTAGAAATTGGTGCAAATTACGACTCAACCTTCGCTTCAGTGTGAAAAATAGTAACCATTTGAAATTGGCTTATGGTTTTTGTCACTCCTTACATCCCCCTCCTCCCTCAATATTAGAAAAAAAATTGGCTCCATGTTACCGAGAGAAACTTAAAAATAAAACTTCGGCAATACCAAAAGAAGTAATGAAAGCCCCGATTTCTTCACCTTTGGTAGAAATCTTATAGGTTTTGTGGCTCCAGACGACTCCGACATACCCTTCCCAAAATGATGGTCTCATACCTCGCGCCTATTGTGGAAAAATAATGATTTACAGCGCCGTTATTGCAATTTCCGTCCGCCATGTTGGAATCTCGCTCTTGATTCCCTCAGTGGTGAGCACGGGACATAAGACAGCCATCTCATTGGCCCTGCGACAATGTCGCCCCAAATGCGCAGGCAACACCGACCGACCTATTAAGGATGATCACCGCTTGATTAGGCTAACGTGGTAAACAAATTTGTTGCTTAGCAACAGCGCAATTGCGGTCGGGGTTGTTCGACCCCTTGTTTCGTTCACTTGTAACCGAAAGCGTCTCCAGCCGCCAAGGCCAACTACGATAAGCGTGCACAGCATTCTAGGTTGACGGATTGCTGCTCAAAACTTAGCTTCTAAAAATAACTTGCGGACCTGACGAACAATGTTTCCAGATTATGCCTAATTATGGATGTTTCAAATTAAAACAAACAAAACTTGCAGGCAAAACGTGTACTGAAACAGAAGTAAAAATTGAACACCTGTATAGAGCCGTGACATTTGCTGCCATATTGGCACCAGTATGGGTTTTGGAGGGCATAACTACAAGGTGCACTACATAAAAATGGAGGGAAAAACAACTGAAGAGCGGATTTCTTAGGCTTAAAATAACGTTATTTTCTCCAACAACAAAAATCGCGCGTTTTAGATCTAAGAAATCACTCTTCACAGCATCGGCTTCAGTATGACGCCCTTCTGTTTCTCTCTGCAGTGCCCCTTGCAGCTAACCCATTAAGGCTCCAGCATAGAGTTATATACAATAATACTACGTCGTGTCACTGCTCTATACGAAACGCTTAAAGGTGAGAGAGATTAAATATTAGGAAACGCACTGTCAATAAGAAAGACACAATATCAACGTCCGTCCTATCCATTCGAGCATGGCGGACAGGAAGACACTTGTTTCTTTTACACCCAATTGGCTATTTTGAGACATCTGAGGTAAATAGCAATGCGACAGAAAAGGATGAAACTGAGTCTTATCGGGAGACTTTGGTCGCCTGGCTAGATAAAAGTCACTATTAGTGACGCAGCTTAACGTTTTCTTGTGGGAAAAATAGTTGTGAATAGCTCTGATATCTGCCTAGCTACTAGCTAGCTACTAGGTAATTTCACAAAAATAAATTCGTTCATGCCGTTAATAAAGTCAAAATTTACCAGAGAGCTATATTTGGGAGTTAGGTAAACATAATTCAATATCAGTGCTGTCTATGCTGTTATAAGGGCAATTGTATTTTTTTTTTATGGAACGCGACCCCGAACTGGCTTATCTGCCCCACTGATGATGTGAGGGCCAATTTAGTTACATGATTTTTGCTTGTTTGCTTGTTTTTGATTTTAGGTAGCACGAATCCTAACTGGGTACAGCATTTTGTTGTTGTTGTTGTTGTTGTTGATGTTGATGTTGATGTTGATGTTGTTGTTGTTGTTGTTGTTGTTGTTGTTGTTGTGGGTTTTTACAGAACACGAAACCAACCTGGGTTATCTGCCCCTCGACGGTGAGCGGGACAATAATACAACAACGGAACATATTTTGCTTACGACAATGAACGCAAAGATATGAGTAGGCAACCCGACAACAACAGGACAGATGAAGAATTGTTGTTTTTCGCTTTGCTAAATAGTGCGAGTTCGGTTCTCGACGAATGTGTTCTCGACGGATGAGTTCTCGACGAATGTGTTCTCGACGAAGTCTAAGACACACGTAAACCTACCAAAGCCCAAAATGTTAACCTGGTTTTATGGATTCACATCTCGTAAATCCAAAGAAATTAAAAAAAAAAAAAAACAAACGGATCTCAATAATTTGGACCGAAAAGATGTGATGTGATACCTACCGAAACAAAACTCAGGACTCCCACCAAGCTCTTCGGCTGTTTGCAGTCGTGATTACAAACGCCAAACTCTTTCGCCAAGTTAATCCCACCGACTAATACTTCAAACGTCAAATGAAATACTAGAAAATTGCACAGTAAACAATTTTCAAATATCATGTAACCTTTGAACTATTACTCTGTGGAATGAACTTGGCGAAAAAGCTTGGAGTTTGACGTCACAACTTCAAAATGGCCGAAGAGCCTGGCGGAAATCCTTAACAAGTTTTGTTTTGGAGAAATACAAATTACAAGTAGATTGCGGGTGATGTTAAAGTTGCTGTTTGAAGCACTAGTCTCGTGGTCGGTTTGTTTTTATTGTATGCGCTGCGTATCTTGAGTCCTGGAAGTATTTTACGAGCGACTACGTCTTCCTGGAGGGGGCGGCTTTAATCGACGGCCGCCTTTGTTTTTATAACCATCTTGGATATCAACAAGGCACTCTGCTGCCAAAAACGTACAATCGATTATCTGTGTTCGTTCTGCGGCGAACTCAAGATAGGCCGCGCACACTTTAGTTAATTATATTGTTACTTTACGGAGCTATCTTTGTTATCCAGGAGTGGTTAAACGTTCGCTAAAACCCTTTGAACCCCATATGTTTGTTACGTTGTTGTGGTGTAGGTAGTCACATCACATTATTAACCAGTAGACCCTTGAGTTATTTCAAGCGGCCTTGCAGCATGATAATAACTCTGTGTCATGCAGACCCACTAAAGGGTACTATTTATAGTAAAATATTATATCATGGACAAGTCTCCTCTCGTAGCGTGCTGCCTGTTCTAACTCTACTGCTGCGTAGTTATCACTCTATCGGTATGGTAGGAGCCCACGATAAAGCATATTTCACAATGGCGACGAGTAATGGTAAAAGAAGTTAACTAAAAAAAAAAGATTAAACCTAAATTCTTGGCTGGTATAATTTAATTTTAGAACCATTTTAAAACCAGTTTTGTAAATGAAAGCTGAATTACCCCCAACAAATCTTGGATTGGGCTCTTAGAAAACCGAGTTCCTATAGTGTGGGGCAGCACAGGCAAGGTTACGTTTTGGAAAGTTTCTTCACTGGCCAGAGAGGGAAGGATTCCAACCCATTCTGTCGGATGTAAATCGAGGTATTTGGTAGAACTTTTAAGTTCTATAATTGGGCGAAGGACTTGTTAGCAAGATTGACATGTCTGAAAGCATTCTGCTGGCATAGTGTCGGCGGAAATGTGGTACATTGCACGCAAGTAATGGTTAGTTTGGTAGCCTAGTGATGTGTTAACTTTGTTAAAAGGTGTATGTATGTTTAGTTCAGACTGCATAGCATAAGAAAAAACGTTTAACTGTTAAAAGGAATACTGTGGTAAAGCGTGTTCTCGGTTTAAAACAACTATGTTTCTGCAAAGGTTTAACATACTAAAATATACCGCTGCAATAAAATTTAAGGTCTAATATGTGTAAAACTTTATAAATTAATGTTAGTGACATTGGTATTAAATGGCCTTGCTTGTTACTGGTTGGTGTAATGGTCAGTATAAGTAGTTAAAGGAACGTAGAAGACACAAGTTAGTTTGTTTAAATTTCGAATGTTACAAGTTAAAATGGAGCCTAGTAGGCTTATGTTTCATCTAGTAGTATTCTTATTACTTCATGTTTCGCGTACGAGCACCAGTGAAATAACTTTGAAACATTTTAGTAGGAAACCTGGCAAAGTTGCATCGGAGGTAAAGTTTCATTTCATTGCATTCGATGTGTCCGGTGATAAACAGGTTTCGTTCGATGCATAGGTTCAAGCATAGGTAAAAATATATATGGCTTGTTAGGAATCTATGTTCACCAGATCCTCCAACTAGCAAAACTCTGGTCGACATAGATAATTTGCTAAAAGGTATAGATCCAAAAACTCAGTTCCGTTAGCAGCAAGTGTGTGCAAGCCCCGGGTGAGAGTGTCGCTCCATATACTGGATTTCAAATGCTTAACAGTGAACTGCGATTATAATGACTTTCTTGAGGAAATCTTGAGAGACCGTTCTTGTCTTTGGTGTTAGAAATACTGAATCACGTCCAGGAAAGCCTTATAGTGATGGACCATGCACTGGTCGCGTTAGACAAAGCCAGTGAGGTTGCACTACCTCAAGTAAGGGCTGAACTTAATGTTAGTAACTTTCACGGGTTGTCAACTCAACAAGTGAAAATCAAGTATCCTAATTTTAAGAGCCAGTCAGAAATAACGTGGTATTGTTGTGGCCATAAAAATCACGTGACACCAGAGTGCAAATTGAAGAGGGAAGGCTGCTCAATTTGCATGGAAGTGGGCCATTTAAAACGTGTATGCACATCTGACAAGCAACCAGGTGCAAGTAGCTGCTCGGGTGCCACTGCTCCTAAGCCAAAAATGGCACAAAACTCAGAGATGAAAAAGAAACCATAAAAGTATTGTAAGAAAAAACATGTCATGTAGTTGAATCAGAAAATTCTGATTTGGACGCCATACGTATTGAGTCAAAACGATAGCCTGAATTCTAACATATAAATGTCATGATATATTCACAAGTCAGCTCTAATAAAAGTGGATTGTTCATTGCCTCTTGAAATGGATTCTGACTGTGATTCGACTTTAATCTCTCTTAGTTGGTATAATAAGTACTTCTTGGGTGTTAAATTAAAACCTACCAACCGCACGCTCAAATCGTGGGTTATGGAGGCAGTCAAATGCTTAGGAGTAATTCAATTTAACGTTAAATTGGACAACAAGGTTGAAACCCTGAGTGCTGATTGTGACACCAGGAATTCAACCTGCCCTCTTGGGGAAAAGGGTGGATTATTAAGTTTAAACTCAGCCTTAATTAGTTCTTCAACGTCGAAGTTCGTGATCCTGAACCAAAATTGTGTAAGGCTCGACCTGCGCCCCCAGTAGTTAGAGGAAATGTGGAGTATGAACGTCACCATATGATTCGGGAGAGGATTTTGAAACCGGTAGACTGCTGCGCATGGACAATCCCAGTGTTATTGGTCTTCAGGCAAAATGGTGATGTTAGGATTATGGGCGACTACAGTATCACAAACAGTCAACGCAGAAATTAGAAAGCGAATATTTCCTGATTCCTAGAGTGGAAGATTTATTTGGAAAACTGGCCGAAGTGACAGATTGTCGATTATCAACCTAAGTGATGCTTTTCTGCAACTTGAGCTTGAAGAAGACTCTAAATCCTCCATTACAAGTAACATCTGCGCAGGGTTAATAAATAAGAAATCAAGTGCACAACATAACAATTTCACTCAAGAGTTCATGATATACATATTTACTGAGGATTAAAAGTCATTAAAAGGCGTAATTTCAGAAACCCATGTTCATCAGAACAAAACTGGCTAGAGCAAACGAGGGATCGGATAGAACCGAAAGGTCAAATTAAATTTTAAAATAAATTTACAAGTTTAATTTTTTTAATCTTTCGGCTCTGTCCGATCACTCGTTTGCCCTAGCCAGTTCTGTTCTGGTGAACATGGGGTTTCTGAACTTGCGCTTTTAATGACTTTTACTCCTTTGTAAATGTGTATATCATGAACTCTTCCCCGATAATGAGTCTGAGGTGGATCAAGTTGCACTTTACTGGCTCTTATTTCTTAGCTATTGTACAAGTGCTTTTTAATTCAATCAGGGTTATTCCAGTTCCAGAGGGTCCCAGTATGCCAAGCGTCTGCTCCGAGAATTTTCCAGAAGCGCATCGGGCATGTGCTGAAGGAAGTTCCAAAATCTCAATCTTTCTTCGATGACATTCTGGTAGCGGGGAAGAAGAAAGAAGCATGATAATGCATTGATTAAATCAGTGGTTCCCAACCTTTTCTACAGTATTCTTCCCCATTGGGACTAAATTGCCATGGTGTCCCCCCCCCCCCTTATCCCAAATGCTGCGTATTTTTTTTACACTAAGATGAGGCAGTGTTGCCAGTTGGGTACAAAATTTTTGATCAGGGTGATAAAATGGTTCAAAATAATGCTTCAGTCAAAAATATAGCCAAACAGTTCTGTTCAAATGGCACCGTATCTCAAAGTAAAATCCTCCGACTTATTTTCCCCAAAAAAAATGTTTGAAGAATTTTGTCCAAAATGTCTGTAGATTGCACAAAAATCTGTACATATACAAAAATGAAAATTTCGCTTTCCTCATACAATTTAGCTTTCTTTGCGATGCATAGTTCAAAATAAAAGGTACTTTACTGATCTTTATAGTACGGCGCCTTCAGTGGCTCACGCCTCCCTTGCAGCTGCTCCGTGCCTCCCAAGGGAGGCCCACCTCACCGGTTGGGAAACGTGGGATTAAAGTATGCTCAGCCTTCCAAGAAAATGGTATTCGAGTAAAAAAGACGAAGTGTAAATTTAACAAGGAACAAATTACTTCTTTACATTTTCAAATCAACAAAGATGGAATGTGTAACGTTTCTAAGGTTAAATACGGGAAAGCCAAAGGCTCACAAGAAATAACTAAATACAGATGCAAACCTATTTACGTTGCTTTTTGAATGTATTTGCCTGACTGCCTTTGGTTTCAAAGGTCCTGGGTTCGATTCCATGCTCTGGCAGTCTGATATTTAAGTCCAAAAGGCATCGTAAATAGGTTTGCATCTGTATTTAGTTATTTCCTAAGGTTCTTGATTCCGTAAGGCTTACACCAGAATCAAGTAATGTCCAAGCGTTAAAAAGTTGCTTAGGGTTTATGAGCCAGTTTCGAAAATTTGTGCCTAATTTGGCATCTCTGCTAGTTCCCCTAAACAAATTAGTTGCACTAAAAACGTAGACCCGTCCTACCATAAGTTACTTTACACTCCGAACCAAGCTCAGCCAATGAGTGGACTTGTCAGAGGTCGCAGGTGACTTGGATAATTGCCCAAATGCCCTGACATACTGGTTTCAGAATAAGTCAGATATTGACAAGATAGAGATGGCAGCTGCGTCTACTGGCGAGTATGCCTATAGGTGCTTGGTGTCTACTCAGAAATGTAACATCAAACATGCTGCCATTGATTCAGGAAAACTGGCTTAAAAACTCGGTGCCAAAAACAGCGAGAAGCATCCTAAGCTACAACCAAAAAAGTGCAAATGAGAACTCCAGTAAGGAGCCTTCTCGAATCAACAGCACAGCCCTAAATTTTTTATGTTATGCCCTCCTAAGGAAGGCCCTAAAAAGAAACAGTGCTTCGATAAGCCACGTGATGGTCTCGTCACTTGCTATAAATGCTGGAAGCCCGGGCATATTAAGAAAAATTGCCCCATGCTAGCAAAAGAAGCAAAGTGAATTTGTGTCAGAGTTTGGGGCAACCCTTGAGCATGTCCTGAATGTCTGTAAATGAAGAGACCAAGGTAGTGCATGAATGGCATCGGTAGACAACATTAGTGATAGGAAGTTCGTGCTCCCCCGCCAATTTACAGGGGAGTACACCTCCTTTAAAAATGCGCTGAATACCCATACCACAGCTCATGCAATTGCATAAATTACGGCTGAAATACCATTTGACCCGATCTAAACAGGGCGTTAGCGACGGATCATGTGGATGAACACTTTCAAATGTTGTTGGGAGTGCCCTCCCAAACAGTGTTAGAGCAAAGGGGGAGGCAAGCTCCAGTCTACCTCGTTAACGCTGTTAAGCGTATCCGAACCAAAGCTTGAAAAGCAGCTCCCTTAACACGTTCCACTGAGATCGAGATTTCTACTCCTTTCTTAGCCATCATCATGAAAGCAGTGAGTAATCCAGAGCCGCCAGTGCTAGACGACACGAACTTAGTTAAGGCTAAGACTACTCCACTCGGCCCTGAAGATGGAAGCATCGTAGGTCCTAGTGACAATTAGTTTTCCAAACTCTTCCAAATCTCAGATGAGAAGTCTAAAGAGCTACGACTAAATGGCCCCAGTCTAGAGTTGTGTTGGGAGGCAGCTAAGCTCTCATAATCGCAACAAGATCCAAACATGGAGTTGTATTTTAAGAAAGGTTTACTGTATTGTAAGCCAGTGCCCAAAGAGAGAAAGCCTCTTCTGGAGCCCCAGCTGGTGCTTCCAAAAGACTGTAGATCTTTGATACTTCACCCAATCATTCAAATGTGTGGGCAGAGGAAAGTCAAAGACTCAGGATAGAATTCTAGCCCAATTCTAGCCTAAAGCGGTTAGTGATGTTGAATACTTTGTGTCGTCTTGTCTGAGGTGCCAAAAATGGCAAGTCTGATAAATCACCCACTGTCCCAATGGTGTTGGTAGCCATGGTAAGTGAACCCATGGAATGTAAAATTACTGACATCGTAGGCCCGTTTAGGCCTAAAACGAAGACTGGTTACCTCTGCATTCTGACGATACAAGAACCAGCAACTAAAGTTCCTGAAGCAATCCCCTTAAAGCAGGCTGATAGCCAATCAATAGTTGATGCTCAAATTGAAATATTCTCGAGAATGAGCTTTCCCGATATGGTTCAGTCTGACCTGGGAAGTTGTTTCAGCTCTGAATTGGCAAAGCTGTCTTCTCAGAGAAATGTGTTATCAATCTGGTGTACTCATCGATGGCACATCCCCAGAGTAATTCAGTAGAACGATTTCATCGAATACTCAAAGCAGTATTTCACGTTGTGTGCCATGAAAACTTCTACTACTGGGAAACGTGTCTGCCCCATTCTCCCGGTAAGCCACTTGTTACTTCGGTTGCAGGACCGGCTCCGGTCGGAGTTATAGCCAGCCTTGATCCAGCTCCTCCGCCCAACCGAGGAAGCATTTGAGACCCGTGCCCGCGCCCTCCTTCGGGAAAGGCGTGCGGTTGCTGGTTCGGCAGGCAGGGCACCCGGATGTGTTGGGACTGTTAATCAGGCCCTGGAATGGAGTTGGGACTCTTGTCTCATTTATTTTATGCTATTAATGGTTTGTAATGTTATGACATTGTTGTTTTCATTAGGCATTTATTTCCATAAGTCTCTAAGGAAAACAATAATGTCAAAACATAATACAGTGAATTCAAAACTGCAACTTCTGAAAACATCTCCCAGTTTATTTCCACTGAAGTTATATCTTATGTGATAGTAATGTATTGGGTCAACTTAAATTCTTCTGATAAGAACGAAATTGAGGTGGACCAGACAATACAAAGAATATGTTGCACAAGTCATGAAGAATGTGTGAATTTATGAATATTTATGCCTCTGTCTGGTTAGGCATAGCATGGGTAACCATATAAGGATTTTGGATTTTTAGTTTGTTTTCCCCTAAACTTAACTGTTCATAACTGTAAGTAAACTGAACTAAGACTAATTTGTTGACCGTGTTTATCCGCAATCAAGATAATAGAAGGTTGTCAGACAGAAGTTTTTTTGTTCCTTTGCTTGGTTTCATGGTGTACGTTGTGTTTCAAAGTTCCTTAATGGACCTCTAGGGGAAAACAAGAGCAAAAGTTGGTTAATGGGATCATGTTTGTTGAAACAAGCGAGGCCGTTGTTCGCAACCGTGCTCCGTTTCGACATTGGTAGCAGAGATGAAGGAGGCCAGCATATAACATCGCTGTGAAGCTTTGCAGAGCAGACGAATCTCCAGTAATTCATTGTGTGCTCTTTATTGTATGTCGTAATCCAGATCCCAATGAGATAAATGTGTTATTAGACTTATCAAAAAGACATGCAAGTTGTACACGTCATCGTCAGGAGTTTGCAAACGCAATTTGTACTTATGATTATCTGACGTTTCACATCTCTTGTTTTTGTTTTAGAAGATATTTGTATTGAATTGATGAGGACGTGTTACACCAGGTTATTTTAGGTGTGAATTTCTACTTCATTGTTGAGTGGAGGGGAATGTCGGTACTGTTGATCAGTCTCCTGTAATTTAAGTATTCCTGTAATGTAGTTGGGTGTCTTGTTTCATCCATTTAAAATAAAATTTTTTTTGTGGATTTAATTGACTTGTTTGCTCTTATGTATTGTAATAAGTTTTGTTAAATTGGTTGGTGTTTTCTCTTAACAGACGTAAACTTGCATGATGATTATTTCAATTTTTCATTGTTACACGTTTGTTATTTTTACAATCTCAGCTTTGTGTAAACTGTTATTAATCTTTTGTGATGTTATGACATTGTTGTTTAGGGACTTATTTCCGTAAGACTCTAAGGAAAACAACAATCTCATAACATCATAAAGTAAATTCAAAAATTATAACTTCGGTAGGAAAAAACTTCATGTTTTTTTCCCACTGAAATTATAGTTTTTAAATTGCCTACTTATACTGTACGTGATAGTGATGTATTGGGGGTCAACTTAAATTCTTCTTATAAAGACGAGATTGGCGTGGACCAGACAATACGAAGAATGTGTTGCCCAAGTCATACTGAGTGTGTGAATTCGTGACTATGTATTTCTCTGTCGGGGGGGGGGGGGGGATGAGGCTTAATGGCGCGTCGACAGCTTGGTCATTAGCGCCAACCAAACCAAGAAAAATGAACTAAGATAGTTGACTGTATTTGTTCAGAATCAAGATAATATAAGATTGTTGGATGGAAGTTTTTTTTTGGCTTCCTTGTTTGGTTCATGATAAAAGTTGTGCTTCAAATATCCTTAATGGACCTGTAGTGGAAAACAAGAGCGAATGTTGGTTAAAGGGATCATGTTTATTGAAGCAAGTGAAGGCCTTGTTTGTAACCATGCTCAGTTAGAATTTAATTTCTTTCACTATGTTTTCTCTTCGAACAACACCATAGTCTTAACGCCTAGTGCATTGGTTTAAGGAAGAAACCCTCGAGGCTGCCCACGCTTAAAAGAAAACTGGGTGGAGCCGAATGTGTACACACCCAAGTGTTCTTGAACACGTAATTGACTCGCTGCAGCAGTTCAAATATTGCCATTAGATTGACTGCAACTGTCCTCTAAAACAACAGATGCAAACCTACTTACGTTGCCTTTTGGACTTATATGTCAGACTGCCTGAGTGGGGAATTGAACCCAGGACCTTTGGAACCAAAGGCCAAGGTCCTACCGCTGAGCCAGACTGACACGGCCGAAAGGAACCGTCCATAGGCAGCATTTACACGTGCATACATATAAACAAACACTTTCCAATCGTTATTTCTTGTGAGCCTTTCGCTTTCTCCGTCTTTAATTTTTGTCCTCTAAAACGTATTATAACAGAAAGGCTAAACAGGTTAAGTTCCAGCCAGATCAAAAAGTCATGGTACTGAAAACTCTCCAGGACCAACAAACTGGAAATTTATTGGAAGGCCCTGGTACGGTACTAGGAGAGCTTTCAGACACCAATCGTGGCACGTCAAAGATCCTGGGTTTTCCGCTTGGATTCTTCCAGCTTAATCGTCCCTCACATCGTCGTGGGGCAGATAACCCAGTATGGGTTCTTGCTCCCTAAAAACAAACAACAACAACACTCCTTGCCATTGTTGTTTAATTGTCAATACCATTCACCCGTTCCGGGTGTTGCAGACATAGGGCCTTAGAGCTTCATCGGGCAGGTGACCGGGTGCGGTTAATGTTCGCTAAAGCCCTTTTTTAATACCGTTCAACCATACCAATTATTGTAACAATGAACGGTCTTTATCTAAATGAACTCCCTTGTAACTGTTGAGCTCGCCCCTCTCTCTCTCTCTCTCTCTCTCTTCTCTTGGCGACCAGACCATGTTTATCCATCCTGGTTTACGGACAGATTTTACGCTGACTCTTAGGATCACTTGCACTTGTCTGTAATGGTGTGAGTATGACTCTGAGTCAGCGTTATATTATTCTAGACTGTGTTCAAGTGTGTAATTATTCGTTGTCCCACTAATGTCAAGAATTATTGGAGCCTCAGGCCTAAGGACTCAGAACACCATTGCTGAACCTGTTAAGCCTAATCACTACTGCCTGTAAGGAGAGAGCAATGTGAAGTGTGGATATGAAATAAATTGCTGTGTGACAGACGTCTAATACCAAGAATT
>JAHWFP010019832.1:54832-76964 GCA_023313725.1 Lithobius niger
AACTGGCTTATCTGCCCCACTGATGATGTGAGGGCCAATTTAGTTACGTGATTTTGTTTGTTTGCTTGTTTTTGATTTTAGGTAGCACGAATCCTAACTGGGTACAGCATTTTGTTGTTGTTGTTGTTGTTGTTGTTGTTGTTGTTGTTGTGGGTTTTTACAGAACACGAAACCAACCTGGGTTATCTGCCCCTCGACGGTGAGCGGGACAATAATACAACAACGGAACATATTTTGTTTACAACAATGAACGCAAAGATATGAGTAGGCAACCCGACAACAACAGGACAGATGAAGGATTGTTGTTTTTCGCTTTGCTAAATAATGCGAGTTCGGTTCTCGACGAATGTGTTCTCGACGGATGAGTTCTCGACGAATGTGTTCTCGACGAAGTCTAAGACACACGTAAACCTACCAAAGCCCAAAATGTTAACCTGGTTTTATGGATTCACATCTCGTAAATCCAAAGAAATTAAAAAAAAAAAAAAACAAACGGATCTCAATAATTTGGACCGAAAAGATGTGATGTGATACCTACCGAAACAAAACTCAGGACTTCCACCAAGTTCTTCGGCTGTTTGCAGTCGTGATTACAAACGCCAAACTCTTTCGCCAAGTTAATCCCACCGACTAATACTTCAAACGTCAAATGAAATACCAGAAAATTGCACAGTAAACAATTTTCAAATTTCATGTAACCTTTGAACTATTACTCTGTGGGATGAACTTGGCGAAAGTGCTTGGAGTTTGACGTCACAACTTCAAAATGGCCGAAGCGCCTGGCGGAAACCCTTAACAAGTTTTGTTTTGGAGAGATAGAAATTACTAGTAGATTGCGGGTGATGTTAAAGTTGCTGTTTGAAGGACTAGTCTCGTGGTCCGTTTTTTTTTTTTATTGTGTGCGCGGCGTATCTTGAGTCCTGGAAGTATTTTACGAGCGGCTACGTCTTCCTGGAGGGAGCGGCTTTAATCGACGGCCGCCATTGGTTTTGTAACCATCTTGGATATCAACAAGGCACTCTGCTGCCAAAAACGTACAATCGATTATCTGTGTCGTTTTGCGGCGAACTCAAGATAGGCCGCGCACACTTTAGTTAATTATATTGTTACTTTACGGAGCTATCTTTGTTATCCAGGAGTGGTTAACGTTCGCTAAAACCCTTTGAACCCCATATGTTTGTTACGTTGTTGTGGTGTAGGTAGTCACATCACATTATTAACCAGTAGACCCTTGAGTTCTTTTAAGCGGCCTTGCAGCATGATAATAACTCTGTGTCACGCACACCCACTAAAGGGTACTATTTGTAGTCAAAGATTATATCACGGACAAGTCTCCTCTCGTAGCGTGCTGCCTGTTCTAACTCTACTGCTGCGTAGTTATCACTCTATCGGTATGGTAGGAGCCCATGATAAAGCATATTTCACAATGGCGACGAGTACTGGTAAAAGAAGTTAACTAAAAAAAAAAAGATTAAACTTAAATTTTTGGCTGGTGTAATTTAATTTTAGAACCATTTTAAAACCAGTTTTGTAAATGAAAGCTGAATTACCCCATCAAATCTTGGATTGGGCTCTTAGAAAACCGAGTTCCTATAGTGTGGGGCAGCACAGGCAAGGTGTACGTTTGGAAAGTATCTTCACTGGCCAGCGAGGGAACGATTCCAACCCATTCTGTCGCATATAAATGGAGGTATTTGGTAGAACTTTTAAGTTCCATAATTGGGCGAAGGACTTGTTAGCAAGATTGACATGTTTGAAAGCATTCTGCTGGCATAGTGTCGGCGGAAATGTGGTACGTTGCACGCAAGTAAGGGTTAGTTGTAGGTAGCCTAGTGATTTGTTAACTTTGTTAAAGGTGTATGTTTGGTATGTTTGGCTCAGACAGCATAGCATTAGAAAAAACGTTTAACTGTTAAAGGGCGTATTCTTGGTTTAAAACAACTATGTTTCTGCAAAGGTTTAACATACTAAAATATACCGCTGTAATAAAATTTAAGGTCTAATATGTGTAAAACTTTATAAATTAATGTTAGTGACGTTGGTTTTAAATGGCCTAGCGTGTTACTGATTGGTATGATGGTCGGTATAAAGTAGTTAAAGGAACGTAGAATACACAAGTTAGTTTGTTTAAATTCCTAATGTTGCAAGTTAAAATGGAGCCTAGTAGGCCTATGTTTCATCTAGTAGTATTCTTATTACTTCATGTGTCGCGTATGAGCAACAGTGAAATAACTTTTAAACATTTTAGTAGGAAACCTGGCAAAGTTGCATCGAAGGTAAAGTTGCATTTCATTGCATTCGATGTGCCAGGTGATAAACTGGTTCCAAATAAGGTTCAAGCATAGGTAAAAAAATATATATATGTGACTTGTTAGGAATCTATGTTCACCAGATCCTCCAACTAGCAAAACTCTGGTCGACATAGATAATTTGCTAAAAGGTATGGATCCAAAAACTCAGTTCCATTAGCAGCAAGCGAGTGCAAGCCTCGGGTGAGAGTGTCGCTTCATATAATGGAGTTCAAATGCTTAACAGTGAACTGCGATTATAATGACTTTCTTGAGGAACTCTTGAGAGACCGTTTTTGTCTTTGGTGTTAGAAGTACTGAATCAAGCCTTATAGCGATGGCTTGTCACGTTCGACAAAGCCAGTGAGGTTTCACTACCTCAGGAAAGGGCTGAACTTAATGTTTAATAACTTTCACAGGTTGTCTAATCACCAAGTGAAAATCAAATATCCTAATTTTAAGAACAAGTCAGAGAAATAACGTGGTATTGTTGTGGCTATGAAAATCACGTGACACCAGAGTGCAAATTGAAGAGGGAATCCTGCTCAATTTTCATGGAAGCGTGCCATTTAAACGTGTATGCATATCTGGCAAGAAACCAGGTGCAAGTATAGCTGCTCGGGTGCCACTGCTCCTAAGCCAAAAATGGCACAAATCTCAGAGAAGAAAAAAAAAAACCATAAAAGTATAGTAAGAAAAAACATATCATGTAAGTTGAATCAGAATATTCTGATTCGGACGCCATTCGTATTGAGTCAAAACGATAGCCTGAATTCTAACATATAAATGTCATGATATATTCACAAGTCAGCTCTAATAAAAGTGGATTGTTCATTGCCTCTTGAAATGGATTCTGACTGTGATTCGACTTTAATCTCTCTTAGTTGGTATAATAAGTACTTCTTGGGTGTTAAATTAAAACCTACCAACCGCACACTCAAATCGTGGGTTATGGAGGCAGTCAAATGCTTAGGAGTAATTCAATTTAACGCTAAATTGGACAACAAGGTTGAAACCCTGAGTGCTGATGGGACACCAGGAATTCAACCTTCCCTCTTGGGGAAAAGGGTGGATTATTAAGTTTAAACTCAGCCTTAATTAGTTCTTCAACGTCGAAGTTCGTGATCCTGAACCAAAATTGTGTAAGGCTCGACCTGCGCCCCCAGTAGTTAGAGGAAATGTGGAGTATGAACGTCACCATATGATTCGGGAGAGGATTTTGAAACCGGTAGACTGCTGCGCATGGACAATCCCAGTGTTATTGGTCTTCAGGCAAAATGGTGATGTTAGGATTATGGGCAACTACAGTGTAACAAACAGTCAACGCTGAAATTAGAAAGCGAATATTTCCTGCTTCCTAGAGTGGGAAGATTTATTTGGAAAACTGGCCGAAGTGACAAATTGTCGGTTATAAACCTTAGTGATGCTTTTCTGCAACTTGAGCTTAAAGAAGACTCTAAACCCTCCCTTACAATTAACATCTGTGCAGGGTTATTCCAAATAAATAAGAAATCAAGTGCACAACATAACAATTTCACTCCACGTTTCGAGTCACCTCAGAACTCAATATGAAGAGTTCATGATATACGTATTTAGTAAAAGTCATTAAAAGGCGTAATTTCAGAAACCCATGTTCCTCAGAACAAAACTGGCTAGAGCAAACGAGAGATCGGATAGAACCGAGATTTACAAGTAAATTTTTTTTAATATTTCGGTTCTGTCCGATCTCTCGTTTGCCGTAGCCAGTTTTGTTCTGGTGAACATGGCTTTCTGAACTTGCGCTTTTAATGACTTTTACTCCTTTGTAAATGTGTACATCATGAACTCTTCATAAGGAGTCTGAGGTGGATCAAATTGCACTTTAATGGCTTTTATTTCTTAGCTATTGTACAAGTGCTTTTTAATTAAATCAGGGTTATTCCAGTTTCAGAGGGTCCCAGTATGCCAAGCGTCTGCTCCGAGAATTTTCCAGAAGCGCATCGGGCATGTGCTGAAGGAAGTTCCAAAATCTCAACCTTTCTTCGATGACATTCTGGTAGCGGGGAAGGGGAAAGAAGCATGATAATGCATTGATTAAAGCAGTGGTTCCCAACCTTTTCTACAGTATTCCTCCCCATTGGGACTAATATGCCATGGTGTCCCCCCCCCCTTATCCCAAATGCTGCGTATTTTTTTTTTTTACACGAAGATGAGGCAGTGTTGCCGGATGGGTACAAAAATGTTTGTCAGGGTGATAAAATGGTTCAAAATAATGCTTCAGTCAATAATATAGTCAAACAGTTCTGTTCAAATGGCACCGTATGTCAAAGTAAAATCTTCCGACTTATTTTCCCAAAAAAATTTTTGAAGAATTTTGCCCAAAATGTCTGTAGATTGCACAAAAACCTGTAGATATACAAAAATGAAAATTTCGCTTTCCTCATACAATTTAGCTTTCTTTGCGATGCATAGTTCAAAATAAAAGGTACATCACTGATCTTTATAGTACGGCGCCTTCAGTGGCTCACGCCTCCTTTGCAGTTGCTCCATGCCTCCCAAGGGAGGCCCACCTCACCGGTTGGGAAACTTGGGATTAAATTATGCTCAGCCTTCCAAGAAAATGGTATTCGAGTAAAAAAGACGAAGTGTAAATTTAACAAGGAACAAATTACTTCTTTACATTTTCAAATCAACAAAGATGGAATGTCTAACGTTTCTAAGGTTAAAGACGGGAAAGCCAAAGGCTCACAAGAAATAACTAAATACAGATGCAAACCTATTTACGTTGCTTTTTTGAATGTATTTGCCTGACTGCCTTTGGTTTCAAAGGTCCTGGATTCGATTCCATGCTCTGGCAGTCTGATATTTAAGTCCAAAAGGCATTGTAAATAAGTTTGCATCTGTATTTAGTTATTTAGTAAGGTTCTTGATTCCGTAAGGCTTGCACCAGAATCAAGTAATGTCCAAGAGTTAAAAAGCTGCTTAGGGTTTATGAGCCAGTATCGAAAATATGTGCCTATTTTGGCATCTCTGCTAGTTCCCCTAAACAAATTAGTTGCACTAAAAACGTAGAATGGACAAGTCCAAACGTAGAATGGACAAGTCCAATGAATGGACTTGACAGAAGTCACAGGTGACTTGGATAATTGCCCAAATGCCCTGACATACTGGTTTCGAAATAAGTCAGATATTGACAAGATAGAGATGGTAGCTGCGTCTACTGGTGAGTATGCCTATAGGTGCTTGGTGTCTACTCAGAAATGTAACATCAAACATGCTGCCATTGGTTCAGGAAAACTGGCTTAAAAACTCGGTGCCAAAAACAGTGAGAATCATCCTATAAGCTACAACCAAAAAAGGGCAAATGAGAACTCCAACAAAGGTGGAGCCTTCTCGAATCAACAGCACAGCCCTAAATTTTTTATGTTTAGGGCCTTAAGGAAGGCCCTAAAAAGAAACAGTGCTTCGATAAGCCACGTGATGGTCTCGTCACTTGCTATAAATGCTGGAAGCCCGGGCATATTAAGAAAAATTGCGCCATGCTAGCAAAAGAAGCAAAGTGAATTTGTGTCAGAGTTTGGGGCATGTCCTGAATGTCTGTAAATGAAGACACCTGCAAGGTAGTGCGTGAATGGCATCAGTAGACCACATTATTGATAGGAAGTTCGTGCTCCCCCGCCAATTTACAGGGGGGGTTCACCTACTTTAAGAATGCGCTGAATGCCCATACCACAGCTCATGCAATTGCATGAATTACGGCTGAAATACCATTTGACCCGATCGAAACAGGGCGTTAGCGACGGATCATCTGGATGAACACTTTCATATATTGTTGGGAGTGCCCTCCCAAACATTGTTAGAACAAAGGGGGATGCCAGCCGCAGTGTACCTCGTTAACGCTGTTAAGTATTTCCAAACCAAAGCTTGAAAAGCAGCTCCCTTAACTTGTTCCCCTGATATCGAGATTTCTACTCCTATCTTAGCCATCATCATGGAAGCAGTGAGTAAACCAGAGCTACCAGTGCTAGACGACACGAACTTAGTTAAGGCTAAGACTACTCCACTCGGCCCTGAAGATGGAAGCATCGTAGGTCCTAGTGACAATTAGTTTTCCAAACTCTTCCAAATCTCAGATGAGAAGTCTAAAGAGCTACGACTAAATGGCCCCAGTCAAGAGTTGTGTTGGGAGGCAGCTAAGCTCTCATAATCGCAACATGATCCAAACATGGAGTTGTATGTTGAGAAAGATTTACCTTATCGTATCGTAAGCCAGTGCCCAACGAAAATAAGCCTCTTTTGGAGCCCCAGCTGGTGCTTCCAAAAGACTGTAGATCTTTGATACTCCACCCAATCATTCAAATGTGTTGGCGGGGGAAAGCCAAAGATTCGGGATAGAATTCTAGCCCAATTCTAGCCTAAAGTGGTTAGTGAGGTTGAATACTTTGTCTCGTCTTGTCTGATGTACCAAAACTGGCAAGTGTGATAAACCACCCTCTGCCCCAATGGTGTTGGTAGCCATGGTAAGTGAACCCATGGAATGTAAAATTATTGACATCGTAGGCCCGTTTAGGCCTAAAACAAAGACTGGTTAACTCTACGTTCTGACGATACAGGATCCAGCAACTAAAGTTCCTGAAGCAATCCCCTTAAAGCAGGCTGATAGCCAATCAATGTGGTTCAGTCTGACCTGGGAAGTTGTTTCAGCTCTGAGTTGGCAAAGCTGTCTTCTCAGAGAAAAGCGTTGTCAGTATGGTATACTCATCGATGGCACATCCCCAAAGTAATTCAGTAGAACGATTTCATCGAATACTCAAAGCAGTATCTCACGTTGTGTGCCATGAAAACTCCCACTACTGGGAAACGTATCTGCCTCGTTCCATGTGTCGGGACTGTTAATCAGCCCCTGTAATGGAGTTGGGTGTCTTGTTTCATTTATTTTATTGTATTAATGGTTTGTAATGTTATGACATTGTTGTTTTCATTAGGCACTTATTTCCATAAGTCTCTAAGGAAAACAACAATGTCGTAGGGTGCACGGGTAGCTGCGAGCACTGGGGCGTCAGATTCGATAGGCGTCCTGGTCCCAGCTGTACATCTCTGGCTTCGTACCGACCCGGGTTCGATCCTGGGAAGGGAAGTGTATATGTACGGGTTTTTCTCCGGATGTTTCCCGCCCGTTGCACGAGGGTTTCCACCGGGTACTCCGGTTTCCTCCCCTCATGCGGCAAAAAACAACTGTTCCTGATGGTGGTAAAACCTTCCACTTAACATCTGCCGCTTGGGCCTAATAACAAGCTATTAGCTTACTGGCCGACACCTATTATTGTTATTATAACATAACGAAGTGAATTCTAAACTGCAACTTCTGGAAACATCTCCGAGTTTATTTCCACTGAAGTTATACCGTATGTGATAGTAATTGGGTCAACTTAAAGGCACATAAATCCCTCCGTTCTGGCCGCTTTACTTTGTGTCACCTACGCTAAAATATAGTTCAAACGACCGCAGCGCGCATTGCTGTACAACACTAGTTAAACTCATTTCGGGGCCGCGGCAACGTGACACATCGTACGACCAAGTCGCAAACATGAGCGAAGAATTAATTATCCTTCCTCCAGGGCCGCGGCATGCCAGCGATGTGGCGGGAGTTAAGTACCGCTCGGACCGAGCCGTTTAAAACAAGCCTAATAACATTCACGCGCCACTACTGACATCTGCATCGTACCTTTAGACCAGCAAATGAAAGGTAAATCAGTTTATATAAAACTATTTCCGGTAATGTATCGAGTGAAACTGTTAAAATATACCGGAGGGAGTTATGTGCCTTTAAATTCTTCTGATAAGGACGCAATTGAGGTGGACCAGACAATACAAAGAATATGTTGCACAAGTCATAAAGAATGTGTGAATTTATGAATATTTATTCCTCTGTTTGGTTAAGATGATCCTGGGTGAACATGTAAGGATTTTGGATTTTTAGTTTGTTTTCCCCTAAACTTAACTGTTCATAACTGTAAGTAAACTGAACTAAGGCTAATTTGTTGACCGTGTTTATCCGCAATCAAGATAATAGAAGGTTGTCAGACAGAAGTTTTTGTTCCTTTGCTCGGTTTCATGGTGTACGTTGTGTTTCAAAGTTCCTTAATGGACCTCTAGGGGAAAACAAGAAGAAAAGTTGGTTAATGGGATCATGTTTGTTGAAACAAGCGAGGCCGTTGTTCGCAACCGTGCTCCGTTTCGACATTGGTAGCAGAGATGAAGGAGGCCAGCATATAACATCGCTGTGAAACTTTGCAGAACAGACGAATCTGCAGTAATACATTGTATGGTCTTTATTGTATGTCATAATCAAGATCCAAATGAGATAAATGTGTTATTAGACTTATCAAAAAGACATGGAAGTTGAACACGTCATCGCCAGGAGTTTGCAAACGCAATTTGTACTTATGAATATCTGACGTTTAACATATCTTGTTTTTGTTTTAGAAGGTATTTGTATTGAATTGATGAGGACGTGCTACACCAGATTATTTTAGGTGGGAATTTCGACATCATTGTGGAGTGGAGGGGAATGTCGGTACTGTTGGTCAGTCTCCTGTAATATAAGTATCCCTGTAATGTAGTTGGGTGTCTTGTTTCATTAATTTTAAATTAAAATTCCTTTTGGGGATATAATTGACTTGTTTGCTCGTATGGATTGTAATAAGTTTTGTTAAATTGGTTGGTGTTTGCTCTTAACAAACTTAAACTTGCATGATGATTATTTCAAACTTTCATTGTTGCACGTTTGTTATTTTTACAGTCGCAGGTTTGTGTAAATTATTATTAATCCATCCTCATAAGCAGAATTTAAGTTGACCCAATACATCACTATCACGTACATTATAAGCTTGTAATTCAAACAATAATTTCAGTGGGAAAAAGTTATAGTGAAGTTTTACTTTTTGAATTTACCTCGTCATGTTATGACATTGTTGTTTAGAGACTTACACCCGTAAGTCAAAAGGTTTTAGCGAGCGTTAACCGCACCCGGTCATCTGCCCAACGAAGCCCTAAGGCCCTATGTCCCGTAAGTCTCTAAGAAAAACAACAATGTCATAACATGACAAGGTAAATTCAAAAAGTAAAACTTCAGTATACATTTTTCCCACTGAAATTATAGTGCTTTACTGAATTACAAGCTTATAGTGAACGTGATAGTGATGTATTGGGGTCAACTTAAATTCTTCTTATAAGGGTGAGATTGGAGTGGACCAGACCAAACAGAGAATATGTTGCCCAAGTCATACTGAATGTGTGAATCCATGTATATGTATTCCTTTGTTGGTCAGGCATAGCATTGGTAAACTTGGAAGGATTTTGGAAGAACTATGTCATAAACTGCAAGTAAAATGAACTAAGATAGTTGACTGTATTTGTCCAGAATCAAAATGATAAAAGATTGTTGGATAGAAGTTTTTTTTTTCGCTCCTTTGTTTGGTTCATGACATACGTTGCGCTTCAAATATCTTTAATGGGCCTGTAGTGGAAAACAAGAGCGAATGTTGGTCAAAGGGATCATGTTTATTGAAACAAGTGAAGGCCTTGTTCGTAACCATGCTCAGTTAGAATTTAATTTCTTTCACTATGTTTTCTTTTCGAACAGCACCATAGGCTTAATGCGTCGTGTGTTGGTTTAGGGAAGAAACCTTTGGAGGCTGCCCACACTTAAAAGAAACTGGATGGAACCAAACGTGTACACCCAAGTGTTCTTCAACACGTAATTGACTCGCTGCAGCAGTTCAAATATTGCCATTAGATTGACTGCAACTGTCCTCTAAAACGTATTATAACAGAAAGGCTAAACAGTTTAAGTTCCAGCCAGGTCAAAAAGTCATTGAAAACTCTCCAGGACCAACAGACTGGAAATGTATTGGAAGGCCCTGGTACGGTACTAGAAGAGCTTTCAGACACCAAGCGTAGCATGTCAAAGATCTTGGGTTTTCCGCTTGGATTTTTCCAGCTTAATCGTCCCTCACATCGTCTTGGCGCAGATAACCCAGTATGGGTTCAAAGGGTTTTAGCGAGCGTTAACCGCACCCGGTCATCTGCCCGACGAAGCCCTAAGGCCCTATGTCTGCAGCACCCGGAATGGATTCCTAGGAGGTCACCCACCCAAGTACCAACCAGGGCCAATGCTGCTTAACTTCGGTGGTCTGACGAGAACCGGTGTTTCCAGCACTGCAAGGCTGCAGTATGAGTTCGTGCTCCTTAAAAACAAACAACAACAACACTCCTTGCCATTGTTGTTTGACAGTCAATACCGTTCAACCTTACCAATTATTGTAACAATGAACTGTCTTTATCTAAATGAACTCCCTTGTCACTGTTAAGCTCACCAGTCTATTTTTCCCTCTCTCTCTCTCTTCCCTTGGCGACCAGACCATGTTTGTCCTTTCTGGTTTATGGACAGATTTTACGCTGACTCTTTGGATTGCTTGCACTTGTCTGTAAGGGCGTGAGTATGACTGAGAACACCATAGACTGAACCTGTTCTGCCTAATCACTAATGCCTGTAAGGAGAGAGCAATGTAAAGTGTGGATATGAAATAAATTGGTGTTTGACAGACGTCTTATACCAAGAACTTATAGGGTTTGGGAGGAGAATTTGTAACTCTAAAAAGTCCCAATTGAAACACGTTAAATTCGTCCCCATTAGTTCAGTCCGAGTTTTCAGAGGGCGCCACATGTTCTATCTGGTATTTTTGCTCATTTTTTCAGCCCAAATGTAAAGTAAACTAAATTACAACTAAGCTAGGCTAAATAATAATTAAATATAAGCTAGTTTCGTTTAGTTTAGTTTAATTTTAGGCTGAAAACTGAGTAGAAATTCCCACATAAAACACGTGGTGCCCTGTATAAACTAAGACTGAACTAATGTGAATGTATCCGAGGCGTTTCAGTATGGGTCTCAGTCACAAATTCTCCTCCCCAACCCTATAAATTCTTGCTAATACGAAGCCCTCCTCAGTAATTATCTCACCATGAGGTGACCCAATCACGATTAAAACACGGCCTCATCCCCTCAAATATGGCTGATCATCGGAGATTACGCCGTACATCCTATTAAAATCAACCCACTATTTTCCACGTCAGCATGCTCAAGCCCTACATGACTAGAGAAATGATATGCAATCAGATCAACAGTGTTGACAATGATCCCTTGTAATTCCATGATTGGACTAGCAAGCCAGGAAATGAGACCATGTCAAGTGAAGAAGCCATAGCTTCAATGAAAAATCTGGGTGGTGTCACACCCCGCACAAAGCGAGAATTGATTGAGACTTTGATAAAATCCCCGGTGTCATCTCAATTTTGCCTGGTCGTACAAATCCCCTCACGCGCGACAATGTCTTTGCTACAGGGAAAACTCATTCCTGTGAGGTATTACCATCACAGAAAAACCGAACTGGATTTGATCATCACTGAAGTCAAGCATATCCATGAACTTGGGCTTATCCGTGAGTCAAACTATCCTTATGGAAGCCCAGTGATAATCATCTAGAAGGGTGCAAGCCCCGATCAATGATTAGCTATTGTGAATAAAATAAAATAATGGAGACTACCGAACAACCTATCTATAACATTTAAGAATACATAGATAAGGCTGCTGGTTTGACTTGAACAAGGGTTCTGGCGAGTAAGTATCACAGAGCATGCTACTCATCAATCTGCGATTTCGGCTCCCATTGGGAAGTTTGAATCACTCATCATGAAGATGGGCATGAAAAATGCGCTATTCTGTTTCCAAAAACTCACGGAACAAGTATGCTAACGCATGGAGGCCTTCACCACTCCATTTCATGACAACGTGGCTGTGGGAGCCGGAACGTGGGAACGGTATTTCCTGTGTTGGCGTTTCTCACTGCGGTCAGGAAAGCTGGCTTGACTGTAAACGCCTTAAAAAGCCAAGTGCCTGGTGACAATGTCGAATACCATGTTCATGAAGTTGGACATGAATCCTGCATCCCCAGACTCTCTAAAAGTGCAGGATGTGCAAGACGTCAAACGGAATATTACTAAAACTGGTGTTCATTCATTTCAGGGTTTGATAGGATACTACCAGAGGTACATACCTGAGTATTTGCAGATGTGTGCATCATTAATTGACTCCCTGAAAAAGACAGCGCCCGATCACATTGCTCGGAAGGGAAAGGAAACAAGCTTCCTTCTAGCAGCTCAAGCGAGCTTTCGTTTCTGAACCAGGATTGAAGGCCCCTGACGTCAGTGAAACATTCGTCCTACAATGTGACTGTTCCGATAGTGGAATGGGCGTTATCCTGTCTCAGAACATCGTAGGAGAGCAACACCCGTGCCTGCCCCTCTCAAGAAAGCTCACTCCCGTAGAGCAAGCTTTTGTTCCTGTAAACTCCAATCCATTTTTGTTTCTGTACCTTCAGAGCTGTGAGTTCCATGGTGATTCGAGCTCTAATGGTTTTTTGTTTTTTTGTCGAAACAGCGAAGTCGTTTTTTATTCGTTTAATTAGTTGGCTTTTTTCTCTTTCTTTTTATTGCGATTGCTACGGTCTGGTTTATCATAGGTATATCCATTGCTCCACCCAGTTTTGATTGTAAAAAAAAAAAAGAGAGAGCGCATTACAATAGAAATACATATTTACGGCCATGGTTTCGCCCTGGTTTCGCCATGGTTTCGCCATGGCCCTGGTTTCGCCCATATCTGTTATTTGATGGCAACACACTAGCGTGTGTCTAGATTTAACATGTTTCAGCTTGATTCGTAGTTGGTTCTGCATTGCTGCAGGCTGTTGGGGTAATCGTGGCAAACAGTGGAGGGAAACAGTTTGGAATCAATTCAACTGGCCTCTGCACTAAAGTCATTCAGTCATGTCGAAAACCGAGATTATTTCATTTTGGTTCGTTGGCCGACAATGGTAACGCGAACAAGATGCAATTACAATGTTTCTTTCCCCGCGGCCAAGCATCGCAACATCTTGTGCGAGGGAACTCTAAGGAACCCGCACGTTAGGTTACCAGTCCACGCGACCAGGTCGCTGCAGCCAATGAGAATGCTTACAGTTTATGTAAAATCACGCATTAATCATTCACATTTGGCCACAGCGACCTGGTCCTCAGCCTGACTGCCTAGTGCGTGTGGGCCCTAATCTGATCTTGTGTGACTCGCCGCCTTGTTGCAATGTTGTCACATGTAGCATTGTAAAAAAAAAAGGAAAAAAAAGTGCCTGTTTGGGTTCGTTTCCACAAGTAAAAACAAAAACAACATTGTAACATTTTGACAACGTTAGTCTTTGCTGCGCCCTCTCTTGGGTTTTCCGCTTGGAATTCTCCAGCTAAATTGTCCCTCTCATCATCTACTCTCCTCCTTTTGGGGCTGGTAATCTCCTTATGTTAATGTTCCTTACAATTAAAAAAAAAAGAAAAAAAGCGCAACACGAACTAGGGTTAGCCCACCTAAATCTCCATCTGAATTGAATTAAAAAATAAATGCAGATGCAATTATTTCCATTGACTGTTTGACTTAAATATCAGACTGTCTGAGGCGGGAATTGAACCCTTGACAAGTGATACCAATAACCGAGGCCCACCACACAACCACACTGACACGGCTACACACAGTATTTAACATGCATATTATATAAAGCAGTGCCTTGTGTACGTCCTGCACGTGGTAATCAATCATTTTATTGTACCACATATTGTAACACTTTTCCGACACTATCGGATGGGTGACTACTAGTCCCCGACTCTCCCACCAGGTGAACCGAAAGGACGTGAAATCAAGGGCGTGCAATAGTCAGAGACGCAAAGCTGTTTCCGATCCTTTTATAAATGACAGATTGCCTGAGCAAGGAACTGCACTAACCTAGCAAATTTGACTTTCTGTCTTATTAGCATATGCCTACTCTAGATTGGAACATCAGTATGGAGCAAATCATTGTACAGATGTTGATTCACTAAGAATCTGGTAGCTTCGAGTTTACCTTAGTGTTGTATACTTTAGTAAGTTACGACAATAACCTCCATGGCACACACACAAAAAAAAAAAAACAGGAGCCAATCGAATCCAGTTTGCAAGAGTTGTTCGGTCCCTAACTAAGAAAGAAATAGTATAAACACTACGAGGCAAAATAACGGGGAAAAAATGGAACGCTAGTAGAGTGCACACAAACGGCACAATTTGCGACATTTTGAAGCAATTCCGGCTCTGTTATCAATCAAAATAAAAGATACGGCGAAACGCTTTAAAATCCACAAAAACTTAAAAACTCAACGCACTTATACAAATAATAATTAACAAAAACGCAAAAGCTCGAAATCACATGAAGAAATGGCCTATAATAATTGGTCCATTTTTATAACAGACGAAAACATTTTCAAGGCCTTTTCAAAGCTAACTAACGACCAACTTCAAGGTTCTTCTCAAACTTACTCTCCAGTGTTTTGTCAGATGTCAACGTTGGAACTATTGTGCTCTTAGTTTGCAGTAGAGAGCAGTGACATTTGCCGCCATATTGACACCAGTATGGGTTTTGGAGGGCATAACTACAAGGTGCACTACATAAAAATGGGGGGAAAAACAACGAAAGAGCGGATTTCTTAGGCTTAAAATAACGTTGTTTTCTCCAACAACAAAAATCGCGCGTTATAGGCTTAAGAAATCCAGCCTAACCGCATTGGCTTCAATAAGACGTCCTTTTTTTTCCCCTTCCAGTGCCCCTTGCAGCTAACCCAGTTACCGGCTCCACCATAGAGTTATACAATAATACTACGTTATGTCAGTGCCCCAAGGTAGAAGAATATATATACCCTGCTCTATAGAGCAATGACATTTGCCGCCATATTGGCACCAGTATGGGTTTTGGAGGGCATAACTACAAGGTGCACTACAGAAAATGGAGGGAAAAACAACGGAAGAGCGAATTTCTTAGGCTTAAAATAACGTTGTTTTCACCAACAACAAAAGTCGCGCGTTTTAGGTCTAAGAAATCACTCTTCACAGCATCGGCTTCAGTATGACGCCCTTCTGTTTCTCTCTGCAGTGCCCCTTGCAGCTAACCCATTAAGGCTCCAGCATAGAATTATATACAATAATACAACGTCGTGTCACTGCTCTATAGGAAGTTGAACTGTTGTAAACAATGACGAACATTATGTCCTCCCTCCCCCAAGGAGGAAGGAGGAATGCATAAACTAACACCCAATTGGAACGTTATTTGCTTAGCTGTGCCCTTTCTGGCAAAAATTGTTTGCACTGCACGGCCCCTCTCTCTTTTTTTTTTGTGTCAGTCCAATCCGTGGGGAGCATCGGCCACAGAAGAAAGGGATTCGGCTGACAAATTATTTCTACTTGTTTATTTAACTTTTCGTCTAAATTAATATTACTGCCATAGCATTCACTCACCTTGTTTCAAACAAAGTGCACTCAAAATTCGGGTTTGGCGCTAATGACCTAGGTGTCGACCGCCATTAAGCCTCAAGCCTCCTCCTCCTCACAAAATTCAAAGCTATTTCAAAGTTCTGACAACAAAAAATTACCATTTTCAAGATTTTTCAAGCCTTGAATTTTCGGACCCTGTTTATTTATTGTTTTTATTCACGTGCTTCGAGTTTTGACGTTTTTATGTACTATAAAGTGTCCAACTTGATTTTGGGTTCTTAACCCTATCTTTTATTGCTTGATAACGAAGCATGGATTGCCTCGAAACGTCCCAAAATCGTGGAGTTTATGTGCGCTGTACTGGCGGTTCCATTTCTGATCGCCTGACAGGGAGACACACTGATAAACAAAACTTTTATCCGCTCCATCTTAACTCGGATCCAACTTGTCAAAAACAGCTTGATCCAGTTGTTCATTAGGTTCGTTGTCTTCTGCTAATGGCGGGAGAGTAAACAAATTAGTAACCTAGCAACCGCCCTTGGCTCGTCCACCGGGAGATTCTGAAAGCTGCCGATGGAGGGCGACACTATCACTGTAGTTCATCAAAGCAGAGCCTACTGCTATAACGGTCGCCGCTGATCAAACATGACGCGGGCAGAGAAAGGCGCGCGCCAACTCCATTTGGGAGTGTATGGCAATACGAATGGAAACTAGTGTTAAGTTCCTTCGTGGTGTTCTCACCGGGGACAAACGGTCATCGATAATAAATGAAACCGGAAGCAGTTGCTTTGCTTAAATGGGTAGAAAAATCTGAGGAAACATTAGGAAACAATGCAAGATTATTTAACAGAAATTAAATATAAAATATGCTTTTTAAACCACTTAATAAGCCTTGCAGAAAATGAACTGCAGAAAAACTAAAAAAAAAAAAAAAAATAAGTGCAATGAAAGTGCAGTAAATTGCCCACTCCAAAAAACTGTAGTTCGTCTTTTGCAGTTACACTGCTGCAGTTAATTTCAGTTGATTTGCAGTTCAACTGTAATCTGCAGCTTATTTGCAGGAGGAACTAAAATTAAAAAGCTCCATAGTATAAACTTTAAGTCATTATTCAAACTTTAATTTTAGTACGTAGGCAGTTTACGCACAATTATAAATGATTCGGTTGTAGAAACGCCGTTCTTAAAGGCGCCTGTTCACCAGTTTCGATGGTGCTGTCCAATTTCTAAACACAGCATCCACGTTCCAGATTCTCCGTCATCCAATAAGCTGATGTGGGTGACGTGATCTCGTTTTAGTTATGAAAATCGCGGTGCTGCTGCGATTGGTGTTGTTCCGTTTTGAATTTACCGCTATTTTCTTTGTATTGCTCGAAAATTCTACGGTGCTGTATTTAGGAGTTGAAATGGTGAAAAAGAGCCTTCAATCTCTACACTATATCACATTCCTTGCCTGATATAACCTTTACGTTACTTATACAATGATGTTAGTTTACTTCAGCTCTAGATACCTAGAAAATCACAATGAGGTAGAGAAAGGGGGCAAGTTTTTTTTTTATGTACGGATATCCGTTAAAGTTATGCAACTGTTATTATTATTATTATTATTATTATTATTTTATTTACCCGGGGGGCCTTTACTCGTAGTCATGTGCTCCCCGCCAGCCTAATTTACCAAACACTAAACATTAAGCTCTACACTATACATACTTTAGCTGCACTACCCAAAACAGCGTTACAACCAATTACCCATAGCCTTCACCAGTTCGTAGGACATGCAACTGTTGACTTGACTTTAAACAGTCAATTGGCCTTATTGTTCTGCACTCTAACAACCGTTTCGTACACCATCAAAACATGTTCATAACTTAACAAGTGACACAACGTTATTTTCCCTATAGTTAAACTGCAGTTACTTTGCAGTTTTTAAGTTTGCATGTTGGACTTCACATTAAAAGGACATCCTCCCGGCGCCATGTTTCTCGATCCTCCACATCAAGTACGGCCCTCAAAGTTTTATTTACTTATCGTTAGTCAATCCATAGCTAAAAAAATCCATTTTGAAAATGTGGCGTCTAGGAGATTTTCTGTTGAATATTGGTAATTTTATTCGCTGCGTCCCGAACGTATACCATCCTTTTGCGCGCCTACAATGACCATGACGTTTCATTGTTTCTGGTTGTGCTGACACAGTTTTTTGTCAATGCTGTCACGTGACCCGCAATTCGTCTACTAGGTCAGACGTCGTTCCGCGTCGTTCACATGATCACGAGAAGACGAGGACGGAAGTGACGTTGTAGTATTGCTACGCCGAATTTCGCGACGGCGGTGCGCGGACACATGACTGCGCGTGGCTGTTATAAGGCAGGCCGGATGTTGCTTTAGCTGCAGTTTAATCGCCCATATTTTACAGTACTTTTGCAGTTGCCATCAAATGTTAAGATACATTTCATTTTCAAGTGAATATGTTGTGCAAAGCATGATTATTTATTACTTGTTCGTCTATTTGATAATGCACAAATAAATTATCAGGTAAAATAAATTTAAAAAAAATTATTAATTGGAATAAGAAAATTAATGTACTTAAATGATTTTTGAAACTTGGAAAAAATTGTTTGGAAACTGACTAATTATTCCAGTGCTGGCTGAAATTAAAAACTCTCCCACTTCCTTTAAATTTGTTGCCATCCTCCACTCCCTTCCCCCCGAGTACAGTATCCTCTGATATGGACAACGCATTAGATGTAATTTATGTCTAGGGGTTTGGTTAATTGTCTGTTTCTGCTTCCAATTAGTTATTGTATTTAGACTTGATTTTGACAAATTCTATTCAAAATTCAATTCCCATGTCCCCCAAAGGAGATTCCTGGGTGTTGGCTGAGAATGAACAATAACCAACAATCGGTTGGTAGGAAGGTACAATAACGCGAAATTTATTGATGGCAACATGTTTACACCGTTATCTTGATTCTTGTGACGACTTGGTTACGAATGGAACTTTCTACAATTTTGATGATGTAGTGAAAGTCCAGGTTGTCATCTGGGGACTCACTGTCTTGTTGTCGAATGTCTGACCAGGTTAGGAACGAGTCCCGGTGACGTCACTGGTGAGCTGATGACGTCATTTGGGAGAATTCTCCATAGACTGTGCTTGCTCGCGTTGCTCAGGGTGCCGGACCCTTCATAAAGCTATCTTTTACGCACTACTCAATCCTGGTCGATACACTGCAGGGTCTCTTTCAATGACGTTTTAAGATTATGGTAGTGGCCGCCATTTTAGGGAAAATACATCTGCCTGAACGGTGTCAACATTTCAATTTGCAACAGACTTCAGTTCTCATGATGGCACAAGACTCGTCGGCTATGTTACTGCTCCCAATGCTTCGGATTGGATTAGAGTTTATATTTAGAAAATTTGTTCCTGCGTGCTAGGGAGTGCCAAGGCCAATTGAGATAGTAGCATTGTTCCTCGCTCTGCTCCAGGCCGATCAGCTTTGCGCTTTTCCGGTATTAATTATTGACATACACGTATAATAGGCGCCGTCTAGTTTCGTACAGCCTGAGAACCTAAGGGAATTTTTATCTGGACAAAGTGACTGCGGGAGAAGCCCTCAGTATAGGGCAGTGACACGACGTAGTATTATTGTGTATAACTCTATGGTGGAGCCAGTAACTGGGTTAGCTGCAAGGAGCACAGGAGGGAGAAAGGAAGATCGTCTTATTGAAGCCAATGTTATTAGACTGGATTTCTTAAGCCTATAACGCGCTATTTTTGTTGTTGGAGAATACAACGTTCTTTTAAGCCTAAGAAAAATCCGCTCTCAAAGCACTGTCTTGACTAGAAGTGCCGTTTTTTCCGTTACATTTTAATCTAGTGTACCTTGTAGCTATTACCTCCAAATGGTGTCTCGTGGCCAATATGACGTCACTTGACGCTGCTCTAGAGAGCAGTGACATTTGCCGCCATATTGGCACCACTATGGGTTGTTGAGGGCATAACTACAAGGTGCACTACATAAAAATGGAAAGAAAAACAACGGAAGAGCGGATTTCGTAGGCTTAAAATAACGTTGTTTTCTCCAACAACAAAAATCGCACGTTTTAGGTCTAAGAAATCACTCTTCACAGCATCAGCTTCAGTATGACGCCCTTCTGTTTCTCTCTGCAGTGCCCCTTGCAGCTAACCCATGCCGCCCCCTCCAGGAAAACGTAGACGCTCATAAAATACCAGCAGGACTCTAGATAAACCGCGTACACAATAAAACGGTATTCAGAGCAAGCATGCGGCCGCCGTACTACGCGATGATAGCGCGAAAAGAAAACCTGATTTCGACGGGAGCATAACTAAACGGAAATTATCTCTTTCCCAGGCACACAGTGTCTATCGATATTTGTGGCCGGAATCAGAGTCCGTAGCGTCATCAGAAAAAGTATGACGCAAGCATTTTTCCAACAAGGAAGTGGCATAATTTGTTCCTTGTTTCACAAATGCTTGCGTCATACTACTGCTGATTACACAAATTCTCGGTTTATATGATAGAGCGCGCGAAGCGGGTCCCTATGGACGGTGCTTCATACTGTAAAGAAATATTCGTATAGAATATAAAACTATTTACTGCGTTTATTGGTGTTGGCTACATAAAGAAAGATCATTTCAGTTTACGTATGTTCCCGTCGAAATCAGGTTTTCGTGTTGCGGTATCATCGCGTTGTGTGGTGGCCACGTAGCGTCAAGTTTAACATGTCTTAATAATTTTTTTTTTTAATAAATAAGCGTTTCCGCAGGTTTTCGTTATGATTTTCGGAACCGTAACGACGAAAGGAATCGATAAGTAGGCGAATTAAGTCGCTAGCTTGAAAAGTAGTTATTCTATAGTGTGCGCGGCCTATCTTGAGTTCTCCGCACAACGAACACAGATAATCGATTGTACGTTTTCAGTAGCAGAGTGCCTTGTTGATATCCACGATGGTAAAACAATGATAAAACAATGGCGGCCATCGATTAAAGCCACCCCCTCCTGGAAGACGTAACCGCTCACAAAATACTTGCAGGACTCAAGATACACGGCGCACACAATAGATAATTACCGTGTCTATCATTATAACTAATACCGGATGAGGAAAGCAGCTAAACTGTCGCAGTTGGCTTTGGGGAGTGCAGTAGTAGGACGTTTCTACCCTACTAGAGGGCTCCACATTTAATCGGGCTTTTATTTGTTAGATTACGCCGATGTTTGTGTGATTAGATCTATATTTGTGTAATTCCATTTTTATTAGTAAATTTTTACAGAGAGGCACTAACGTTTTATATCCCCCAATACACAAGGAAACACCCAAAAAATGTCCAGCTGCGTATTATGGAGCCATTTGGAGATCAATTGGTATTAATATTTTATTGATAAAGTGGATTTTTAAGTTTTAATGAAATATTCAGAACAAGAAAGGGGTATGTGTCGGTAATGCAGAGAGCTTTCAGCGGCACTTATATACCTACATCTTTTACAGACCGTGCAGTGGCTCTTGCTTTTAGGTGGCTTGCTGGTGGTAGCGCCATCTATAGTGTCAACCATCGCAAATCACGCTGTTAGGTGAAGAAATGTGTGAAAAAATTTATATTTTTATTTTCGTGGTACGATGTGGGCTATAGAAGGCGGTATGTGCAGGAAGAAAAAATCTGAAAATCGCCAACTGTGACACTTACCCCCTTCTGGTTGGAAACGGCCTATTATTAATTAGGCCTAATTAGGCTTATACTTGCATGGTTAGGTCTACATTTATGTGATTAGGCCTATAGTTGTGTAATTAGGCCTATATTTGTTTGATTAGGCTTATATTTGTTTGATAGCTTTCTGAAAGATGCTGTGTTCTGACGGAACACATCTGTGTGTGCCGGTACAGCCAACACATTGAGTTGTGTACTACGTACACAGTTTGTGTTGTGGCAGTACACATGCTTTGTACGGAAGAATGTGTTCTGCCGCTACACAACGTGTGTACTGCCAGTACACAACTTGTGTGTTGGCTGTGCTGGTACACACAGATATGTTCTGGCAGAACACAGTGTTTTCAGAGCGACTCGGTTTACATTTGTTGATTAGGCCTATATTTTTGTGCAATAGGCTTGTATTTGTGTGATTAGGCATATATTTGTTTGATTATGCCTACGTTTGGTTAATTATGTGTGTATTTATGCGATTAAGGGTATATTTGTTTAAGCTTGTACTTGTGTAATCATGCGCACGTTTGTTTGATTAAGCTTATTTATGTGATTAGGCCAATTTATGTTTGATTAGGATTATATTCCTGTGATTAGACATATGTTTGTTTATGCTTGCATTTGTACGATTAGGCATACATTTGTTTGATTAGGCTTACAGGCACCGAAAGAGTCATTACTACAAGTAGGCCCATTCTTATGCCACCTTTTAGTGAAATATTAAGCATGTTCCAGTGTTGCTATTAAAAGTTTTTG
>JAHWFP010019833.1:0-32020 GCA_023313725.1 Lithobius niger
GTATTTTGTTTAAACTTAACAAAGTGCAAAATAACACAATAGCTACAATTAAAAAGTAAAAAAATTACAATATAAATTCTTTTTATTCCAAAACAATATTACTACATTAATGAGATATGAGTGCAGGCTGTTAACTGGTGTATACTTTGGGGGTAACCTAAGTAAAAAATACGGACTTCAAAGCAATCATCTACGTCATGTCTTATTTTCATTAGAGTTGTAGAATAAGTTTTTCTCCACTAATTTGTAGAGCTAAAGTACCGTACTAAGGTAAAGATAAATAAATGAATTAAGTCCTAAGGTCGATCCTGTTTCGACACCTCATTGCTTTTCGTTGGATATGATGATGGTTTATGGACCAACTATGTTGATTGCTTAATTTAGAAACACGATGCTTATCGGTTCCTGTATTTCAGTGAGCATAGTCAAAGGCTGTTGGAGACAATAATGAAGCCAACATTGTGAAGTACGGAAAATGACAAGGGATCAGAAATAACGAGGAAAAAATCATGCTTCGTAATCATGAGTCTGGGAATTGAATCCTGTTTTTTTTTTTGGGGGGGGGGGGTGGATTGAGTATGTCGATACTATTAAGATCGCTCCTAATTTCCCATATGAATTAATGTCATTAAAACACACATGTCAGGGAGTGGCTAAATCTTGTAAAACCATACACATTAGGCTGCAATAAGGTTAATCAAACTAAATCAGTAGCAAGTTATTAACAACAAACGAAGAACATAACATCATAGTGTGCTAAAGAAGACAAGCTAGTATGTTGTAGGCCCAATATAAAGAACAGTATTCAATACTGGGCTCACAATGAGGCATGAATTATTTTCGTCATCAATGCTGTTCACTCGTTTGTATGTTGGCTGCATTGTGTTATTAGTTTGGGACTAATAATTTACTGTTAATTTCATGTCTTTAACCTTGTGGTAGTAGCAAGGAAGGCTAGTCTAAAGGTTAGGATATGCTAGGCTTGTGGCAGTCTAGTGTGTATTCGTTAGGTTTGGAGGGCTGAAACTTCAGGGAGCTCTGGCATCAATTTGTTGTAAATAGCTAATCATAGCCATTGATCATATTTATCTAATAACAATAAGTGCAACGTGAATAAAACACTGGAACGACGTTTCTGCACCTAGACCGGTGCCATTTTTAAGCAATTTCTACTGGCTTCAGCGTCGTCATAAAAAGGGAAATAACTAAGCTGCTGCAACAGGAAAAAACGTATGTGGCAATTAGACAAACAAAAGTAAAATAAATTTCGGTAAAAAAAATAAATCACTTCACATGCAGAACTGTATGTAGTAGCCTTTTTTCTGAAAGCCACTTGAAATCAAGTTGCTCTAACCAACAGAGATCTCTAAACAGAATCTTTCTCCCTTGTTCTCCTGAGAATACTCTACGGATGAGAACAAGCACAAAACCGGACTGGTTTTAAAAAAGGTAAAAAGCAGAACCTGCTCCTTGTTTGGGCTCCATTCTACTGAATGTCAGGCACCCAAATTTAGACTTATAAATGGCAGTTGATCACTTCAAATCAAACTGCTCTCTCTCACAGAGAAGTCTACAGACTTTCGTCCTTGTGTGGGATCGTCAGTAGGGTGAAGCCTCAAACAAGCTGTAGTTTTTGGCTTTCCGTGCGTTTCTTTTCCATCTAGCAATTAGCGAAACAAGAGTATGGTTCGTGATTAACGTCAAAATGCGAGTAAATAAACGGGATAGGGTTTGTGTATTTCAAATCCTGACGTTGACTTTACACCATATTCCTGTTTCGCTAAATTGCTCAATGGAAAATAAACGCACGGTTTTTAGCTTGCTGAAGCCAGCTTGTTAAATTACCATCAACAATGTACTGACGAGCCCAAACCAGAGTTGAAATAGTTTGTCTAGATCTGTGTAGGTGAGAGCAGCTTGGTTTCAAGTGATCAACTCCCACTAATATGCCTAAATTTGGATTTCTAACATTCAGTTGAATGAAGCCCCAAACAAGCAGTAGTTTCTGTTTTTTTAATTGAAATCAGTCCGATTTTGTGCTTGTCTAAAATCCAGTCAAGAAAGTCGCCTTCTTGCCTCAACTGCCTTCCAGCAAAAGTGGTTTATACTGGGGGGCGCGCCCCCCCCCCCCCAAGAGTAAATTTACAGTGAAATTCTGTAGGTAGTAAATGACTGTATGTTGAAGGATTATGAAGTTGTACGCATAATGTCTCTAAATTAATCTGTACCTCACTTTGCTCAATCGGGTTCGTGGTGGTTTTTATTTTGCAAAACAGTTGTGCCAGTGAACTAGTTTTGCCTAACAGCTGAAGTTAGATTTACGTCGCTTCAAAAGTTCCTGCTCTGTCATGCCTAAGTAGGTTGCTACACAGGTCATATAACCGTGCATGGAATGTGATATATGACGTTTTCCTGATGTTTTGTCCTTAAAACTGAAGCTTTCAGGGTTGGGACAGTTGAAGCATTTGCTTGAGTGTTGTGCTATTTCGTGTTACTAGAAGGAATTATTTTTAGCGTGACTTTTAATGGAAATTGGACTTGGTCTTGAAATTTGATATTAGATTTATCTAATTCCCTGAAAAATCGGTTCAGCTTTTCTTAAGTTAATCATGTGTATTGCAGGACTGGCACACGGATGATAGAATAACTCCAATACATGCTGCTCTCTTTTCGAAATATGCATGAATAAAAAAATTGTTCAGTAAAAGGCAAACATTCGTTTAATTCCCCCAAAAATTCCCTCAAACATGGTGCCAGCGTTAGCTATCTCATTAGTCAAGGGAAGGTTAAGCTATTGGCTACAGTGCTGTTACGTTGTGAAGAAATTGTTTATGGAAAATGAACTGATTTAACAAATAACACATTGGCCATAAGATGAGAACTTATGAATAACTTCCCTTAGGTTTATGGAAGTCATTGCAGGTATGGCAGGCTAACTCAAAATCTCCACACAAATAAGCTATGCTGTCAATTTAAAAGGCACCTTCAGGTAGGCAATGGGACCACAAGAACATACGCAAGCACTCAATTTAGTTTTCGGGAAAAATTTATGTTTCCCTCGGTCACCTTCTTTGTTACCTTGTCTGCAAGATTGATCCATTTCAGGATGTAGGTGGAGTAGGTGGATTTTAGAATGCGAAAGATGCTAAACCGAAGGTGCGGCATGATGGACAGGATGATAGAAATGGAGTAAAACTTCAATTATTTTGTGGTTGATGTGTTATTCAATTTAAAAGGCACCTCCTGGTAGGCAATGGGACCACAATAACTCCTGGGAAGCAATCAATTAAATTTTCGGGAAAAATGTATGTTTCCCTTGGTCAGAATAAAAACAATATATACAATTTCGCTTTCTAAAATCCACTTACACCACCTACATCCTGAAAAGGAAAAACCTTGCAGACAAGTTAATAAAGAAGGTGACCAAGGGAAACATACATTTTTCTCGAAATTGAAATTGAGTGCTTGCGTATGTTCTTGTGGTCCCATTGCCTACAAGGAGGTGCCTTTTAAATTGAACAGTATTGCTTATTTGTGTGGAGAGTTTGAGTTAGCCTACCATACCTGCAATGACTCCCATAAACCTAAGAGAAAACATTCATAAGTTCTCATCTTATGGCCAATGTGTTATTTGTTAAATCGGTTCATTTTCCATAAACAATTTCTTCACAACATAACAGCTGTAGCCAATAGATTAACCTTCCCTTGAAAATTCAAACAAAATGACTGAAAAGTAATTAGAATTCAGAATTAGTAGGCCTAACACCTGACAAATAACTCTTAAATGTAGGAAACTACCTTTTTTAAGTCTGCTAAATGCTGCAAATTTATTTAAAATTTCTTTGTACAGCAATCCAATATTGTGTTACGGACATTGTTAACTTCCCAAGGAGAAATTAAAAACACAAAGCTGTCAGTCTGTTACAATCATACATCCTAATGGCGATGCTATCTGCCTCTTTCACCTGCTAAACACTTCATAATCAAGAAACGGTTATTTTAGTTATTTTTGTAAAATGTGTTTGGTGAAGCCCACAGAATACTTCAGTTCTTTAAACAAAGGATTGAAGTTTTCCGACCGAAGTACTTACGACCGTATTTTCCAATTACAAAAAAAAACTAAAATACAGCGTTTTGACTATGAAGTGTTTAGCAGATAAAAGAGACAGATAACATCGCCATTAGGATGCAAGAATGTAGCATACTGGCAGCTTGGTATTTTTAATTTATTCTTGAGAAATCAACAATGTCCGTAACCCTGTTTAAACGGTTTAGAATCCATTGGCAATTGCAGTGCTAAATACCTTGTTAAGATATACCACTTAAATCAGCACTGGACTTTTTTTTTTTTTTAATAATTTCTTTGAGCCTCAAGTCAGCCGAAGCAACTTAATGCTTGTATGGCTGAACCGGCTCAATTTTGAACATTACCAGACTTTTAGAGAAGAAGAAATATCTGGTAAAGGGAGGTGCCAACCCGGGGATTCGATCCGGGAAACCTCCGATCATCGTAGGGGCCGAAAGATTGTCCAGAATTGGCCAGAATAGTTCCCATAGCCGCTGTAGGAGCATGGTAGCCTCTCACGCTACTCTGGCCGGCAGTCCTGGCGGGGACTTTGCGAAGATCCCAGGGGTTCGACCAGATCTGCAAACCTCCAGCAACCAGGCTAAGCTCTCTCACAACTCAGCCACGATTACCGGACATTTGAATTGTGTTGAGAAATAATTAACAATGCAAATCTGGCAGCTACTTACCCTGATGAATGATGTGACGGACTATGCCTGTGATCACTTGATTGGTTCCTTTTGGGAAGAAGGGGCTTACTCCCATCAGTACCTAACAAATCATAGTGTGAATAGTTTTACCCTTTTGTATTGCAAGTGCAGTGTCATTCATTTGAAGCAGTGTATCATGTTACCTTTACCCCTATAAGCACAAGAACCACCTGCATAACTTTCTGACATGGGTGGGGCAGTAGGTATGTGATGCAGACCACGTTTTAAGTTCAAAATATCTGATGATGAACCTTTAAATGACAACAATGCAACAGTTTTTTTTTTACAAAATTTGCTTTAAGTTTTAGAATTCACTGAATGCTACCTCTAAAAAAAAAAGGAAGAAAAAGGAAAATTTCGTCTTACTAATACTTCCAGAGGCAATTCGAAGTGCTTGTTCGAAAGCTGGATTTGTTTTCTGCAAATTTAAATTAAAAAATAGATAAATGACAACACATTAGACCCAAAGGATGCCTCACTACATTAGGAATCGTACTGTGTAGCACCTGTGAATTACTGTGACCTAGGCTTCGCTGTTTGGAACTCAGGGAGTTTCCTGCAGAGCTTTGAAAATCAGATAAATGCACCGTTGCGTACGGAGAAGGATCATCCTGTGAACCTAAGAAAAAAAACAAAAGTTTGCAATGCTCTCCAAAGAACAATAAACAGAGAACGAAAGAGTGATTTTAGCCAATACACAAAGCTTGGGTTCAAAATAGTACGTTTGCATAATTATGAAGTGAAGTGAAACTAATCTCAGAATGCGTAACTAAAGTTTTCGGTTTCTTTTGCTTCTTTCTTATTTTATACTTACATTTATAAAGAAGGAAGGGAACATTTAATTTTTTTTTGACAAAAAAAAAGAATTCTTAAATTTTTCTTGCTTTTTTTAACGTCGGAGGGTTAAGTGGCATTTCTGCCCTCCCGTTTCCCAAAACACTTACCATTTTGGTGTTTTAAACCTCTATTATTATTATATTATTATATTTTCTTATACTTTTTTTGTATGTTCTTTAATATTGTAATGGTTTGTGGTGACAGCTTTACATGTAAAGACAATCACATTTTGTTTTGCACCATATTTAAAAAAAAAATGATTTCACGCAAAAGTTAATGACAAGCATGTTACTGAAAGATATAATAGAGTTGGCGTTTGCAAGCAATTGAAGGATTGACAAAAACAGACTACACAGGATTTGTTTTAAGTGATCATAAATGATTGAGGCTTGATATAAAATAACTGTCAGCAAGATCTGCATGATAGGAAGCAACTCTGACACCATTCAAAGGACCTTCATCCGTGATTCCTTCTTAAATAAATTTTCTACTTCTAGCCCATTGATAAACAAGCCATGCATCCCACTCGGACTGTCAAAGTAGTCAAGCCATGTCATGCACAGACATTAGTGTATAAATCTGACAAACGGAACATTTTCTGTAACCATTTGGGAAAAGCCCCTCAAATCCTGAAATGCTAACTTAAAAAAAAATTAGTCCTCATCCAATATTACAGAGCGTGTTAGAATTGGTGAAAAAAAAAAACAGAATGATAATAGACAATCCACCGTGGACTATTAAACAATGTGTTGGATATTACTTTCGTCCTTCTTTTCATGGTTACAACGTTTACAACGTTTTATGACAGACACAAATCTATTAACATTAATTAGACATAATTAATGTTAATGTAGTCTGCCACTCGTTCTATATCCTTGGTTTGTATTCTTCACAAAAGGTGTACTGTTTGTTTGCATTCCTCGTATAAGTAAAAATGTTGTTAGGTGATAACCTTGACAGAAGTCACCAAGATAATTTCTGAGATATTGTTAAATGAGCCACGTTTGATTTTCTATTAAAATGTGCAAACGTATTCAATGTACCTATAAGATTCTACATTGTATTCAGGGTAGAGTGGACTTTTTAAAACTTCCTGTTGGGTAGGGATGTACCGAATATTCGGTAATTATTCGGTATTCGGCCTATTCGACCAAAAATTCAAGTATTCGGTATTCGGCCGAATACTGATTTTGGCCAAATAGTGATATTCGGTATTCGGCCGAATACTGATTTTGGCCGAATGGTGATATTCGGTATTCGGCCGAATAGTTTAAGATTTATTGGTATTCGGCCAAATATTTTTTTTAGTATATATTTATGAATTGTGTTAATGTAAGAACGTTTAGCTAAGCATTTAGTTTTTGGTTTGTGAGGAATTGTCTTCTGACATTTCTAAAAGAAGGAAAAATTATCAAGTATGTTTAAATTACAGGTATTCACCAGAGCATTCGGTTAAGCAATCGGCTGAATAATTCGGTATTCGGCTTATTCGGCCATTATTCGGTACAGGATAGAATAATTCGGTATTCAGTATTCGGTATTCGGCAGTTTAACTATTCGGTTGTAAATTTGGTATCCGACAAGTTGAGTATTCGGTTATATATTCGGTATTCGGTAAATTTTGTATTCGGTGCATCCCTACTGTTAGGGGTAACTGGACTGTTTTCTACTGCTTACAAAAGGTATCCCATTCGTTGTATGTACGTGCTGATTTTTGTATTTAAAGCCAGTGTAGAAGTAGAGTTATCTGTAAATGCAGTATGTCATTGATCTGAGGACGGATTTGTTTGCCAGTTTGAATCCGAGGCACACCACTGTCACGAAACGTAAAAGCGTAAAGGCAGCTTGTACCATATTATAATCCAGTGTATGATTTTCTTGTGTTTGGCTTGTTTTCCTCTCTCTTTTTTATATTTTGTATTCACCATGGTTTAACTACCCAGACACATCTCAAATATAGACCCTGGCCTATTTCACTAAAGGCCAGAAATACAAATTTTATTTAAGGAGGGGGAAGCACACATGGAGACTCTTGGATCGTCTAAATAGTTGGTTCCCATCATCCTGATAAACCACTGATAGTTCTTTTACAAATAACCCCAAACAGTTGGCACTAAAGATAACTCTTAAAACTCACGTTCTGTAACAAAATAAATCCAACAAATTGCAACTGTTCGAATAATACATCAGTTAGTTACTATGGATTTATATTGAACTATTAAAACTATTAAACTATTAACTATTAAAAGGTTGGTGTATTAGGTGAAGTTGCATATTAATGAAAAACTGGTTTTTATTTGGTTTGTACTGTGTCCAGTAAGGCGGTTCGTAAAAAACTTTTTTTTGGAAAATGCCTGCTCCAAAGGTCTTACCTGATGCCAATCGTGTACAGAAAGTTATAGCCAAAATTTCATAAAAATCAGTTGATATCTTGACCCTCCTCCACTTAATTGAAATTTCAGCCATTGCGAGGTAGAAAAATGGCCGCGAAAATGGCTACTTTTTTCACTTTATTGCCAACTGAGCCTTTTTAAAGAGGAATTGCAGTTTTTTTATACAACAATAAAAGATAGAGAATGGAAATTGCTACAGTAAATTCCAGTGACTTAAGAAAAATACCTATTATTGTTGACACTAAAGCAAAATGAGAGACAAACAGCTCTATGACATTTATTATTTCTACATTGATGCAACTGAATACTAACTTACATAACTTAATACTAACTTTTAAAATTCACATTTACATTAAAAAACAGTAAATATATGTAACCAAAATAGCTGAATAATCATCCACATATTCTGGTCTGTCGACAAATCCTTCCAAACATTATCAGGCATTTTACGTAAAGACCGAGAATGATTAAAACGTTTGTATCAGAGGACAAAATAAATTCCGGACATCTGGTAGTAATTTTCCAATTGGTCCAGCAAAAGTGTTAGCACCTGTTGTTGGACCATCCAATTCAATGATGAGGTGCCGTAGTGCCAGTTCATTCGCATGCACAAGACAAATATTACATTACTAGAGGAAGCCCGTGCTTTGCACGGGGCCAGTCACATTTCCCGGGACACATTTTCCGGGACATTTATCCGGCACTCTTCTCGAAGACTTGTCAGATTGATCGACCACTCATGCCTGGCTCCTTTTTGGCTGCACGAAGAGTTGGAGAGTGCATTTTCAATGCGGGCGCGAGGAGGGAAGAAGTGGTTTTCCTTTAGGCTTTCTTTAGGCTTTCCTTTTCCTTTTAGCCGGTCTCCGATATTATTATAAAGATAAAGATCATTCAATGCTCATTTCCATCAGAAGATTGATTTCGCCTTCCGAGCCAACTTTTGTGTTTGTGCCATCGCATGTCAAGGCTTCAATTTGGTCTGTTATATTTTTCTCTTGAAGAAACTGGATGAGGCATTTCGAAATAGTTATACCTTTACCGTCATTTGGAGTTACATGCCCCAAAAATTTTCCATCAGGAAGTGAAACAACTGTGACATGTTCCTCTGTTATCCTCGATATGTAGTATTTTTCGCCTATTTTTTTTTTTGCATTAAAGTACCATCCATTCGACCATGGTAACAAAATCCACCAGAAAACACAGTTAGCACTGTATCAACTTCTTCAAATGTTGTATTAACTGCTCTACGGACTTTTCATTTGTCAAATACTTCTGGAATATTGTATACACGAGGTGTGGCATTGATAATGGGAGCTGTTGCTCTATCAGAGATCGAATTGCGAATCGAACCGTTGATTCTGCTATCTGCCGAATATCCCTCCCGCGATCTTCAATGTAATTTTCACAACACTAGCAGGACATGAGATCGAGGTACTTGGTTCATCAACGTGGAACTCTAAGCACTCTCAGCAGCAACAATTTGGAATAGGGATTCCTGTCATTGTCGTTCCTGTGCTGCCCTGGTTTCTTCTGCTTTCTTGACTCATTCAGCTGTTGTTTCTCGGTGGCCTCTTTTTCCACTGTACTACTTATGGTCATCATCCGAATAGTTCGCTGATCTGCTAGAAATTTGCTCTCCATTATTAACACTTTCTGATTATCAGCAGGAAATTTCTTTCAGAAACACATCTTTCTTCTTTGTGAAGAAGTCCGAAAGATCATCGGGATTTGGATACTTTGAATCATTATACCTTCTGGAAGCTGAAATTCTGATTATACTTTGAAGTTTTTCATACTCTTTCAGAACACTGGTCTTAAATTGCGTCTTTCCGTACTGTTGGCATGGACGCACGTTTGTAAACACTCAACTTTCGCGACAACAACCTCTGCAATAATAGAATTGTCTGGTTCCTTTTTTGCTGAGTTTTCAATCATTAATTTTTTGTTTCTCGTGTAAGAAACATTTAGCAATATCCGATTGTCCTTGAAGTACGTTCACCAGCAAATCAGCCGGCTGACTAAATGCCAACTGATCTGCAGACATCATTGTGGCTATCGGTAAAGTTGCCATCCCTACTCACTGGTCTGCTCAACCATGAAATGGTCCAATGGGCTATCACTTTCACTATTTAACTGTTTTGACAGCAAACTACCTTCGCTCAATAGAATACTACCTTCTACCATTGCCAGAAACAAAGAAAATATTGATATTAGGAGACATAAGACAAAAACATACACTCAAAATACCAGTTTTAAAGTAAGTTGCATTCTCAAACTTTTATTGTTCAATAAAAAATTGCAACTCCTACATTAATAGGGATAAATTGCCAGTAAAAAGAATAAAATGGTCGTTTTCGCAGCCATTTTCCTATCTCACAATGGCTGAAATTTCAATTAAGTGGAGGAGGGTCAAGAGATCAACTGATTTGTATCAAATTTTGGCTATAACTTTTTGTACCCCATTGTCGTCAAATAAGACCTTTGGAGCAAACATTTTCAAAAATAAGTTTTTTATGAACCACCTTAGTGTCCAGATGTAAACACTGCTGTCAGGCTTCATATTTATTTACTTTTCACTCATCTTTGCCTTGTACACTGTGTATCGATGGTCTTCAACCAATAAATGATACCCATACTCTTTAAGTTTCACTTTATGTTGTGTGACGTTTGTCAATGAGTGTTAAAATTTCTGAATAATTTCCTGAATATTGATTGTAGTGGCCGATTAATGTCTTATTCACAATGTCTGAATAATTTTGAATATTTTTTTGTTAACGCATGTTTAACAAAACACATGCGATCATTTGATCCTGTTTTATTTTCCCTGAATATTTATTATAACCTAGTTGCAAGACAATTCTGAAATTTGAGAGTCAAAATCCTCGAAACACTCTTGTCAAATTGACAGGGACTTGTCATCTCATCGCTCATGTGCCACATGGATACAGAGTACTATACGTATATGAAAGGGGCACTAGCCGGAATCCATATCGTAGAACAATTGGTTTTTTTTAATAATCAGTATTATCATCACTACAACTCGTGCTAAACGTCTCTATTTTCAACTTGTCTCACGTTCTTAGTTATTACTTGTACCACTCCGTTGTCCAGAACGATCTAAGAAGCTTTCCAGTTGTTGCTATCCCAGTCAACTTCCGATAATGGCTGGGGCTTTTACCTCAATGCTAAAACGCTTCTCAGATCGCTCTGGGCAATGCAGTGGCACAAACAATGACTTCGAACGCGAGACAAGTTATCAATCAAGTTATCAACGTTCAGTGCAAGTTCCAGCGATGATAATCGCGCATAAGCGTAAAATTGAATAATGCTCAATACAGGTATGGATTGTTTTATGATATGACTTCTGGCTGCTTTCACCCATTTCATTATATGTATGCCACTCAGCACGCGAGCTACGAGACGACGAGTCTCCATGACCAAATTTAAGCTTCTTGCTGTGTAGAACGTCTGTGGATAATTTTAAACAAATCTTGTCAGAGTTTCAAGTTGTTAAGTAGCAAGTTGTCATGGAAACAGACAGACAAACTTGAACACAGGCTGAGAAGCTCCTTTGTTCTGCCCTACATTGCCCGTCAATAAAACTAACTTTAAGAAGATGGTTACCTAAGGTCCCATTGCTGAATGTACTGCCCTCTGCCGTGCCTCGCAAATATGTAAAACTAGGGTCATTGTAATCGTCACTCTCCATTTTTGGGTTGTGATGGCTTAGAGAATGATGACGAGAGCTGTTTTTTGAATATCCTGCAAAATATAAATAACGATTGAACCAGCATCCTGTACGCCAACTTGTAAGTTAGAAATACAGAGAAAAAAACGTTTTAGACACTCCACATTGACACTGTGTGATGATAATATTACGGTCGGATAACAAAACTTCAGTATTTCCTTTCCGTAACTTTTTTTAATACACAAGACAAACGAGTTAACTATGTCTTATTAATCTCCGGTGTGTCATAGAAAATGGGGCGCTCGAATCAGGACTAACACCTGTGTGCAACAGTTACTAAAGAAATGGTACGAGACAAATTCTTCAAAAGAATTTTTCCAAACAATTATCGACATCTTTTGATGAATGCTACTGGCATACCCCACAATACTATCTTACACCTTTGGGACACAATTGTGCATGTTTGAGATTCCTTGTGACTAAGAATCAAGGGAAAACAAGGATTTTTTTAATGCGGTGAATGGGTAAACAAACTAAATGATCCCAGTAATGAACGTACAACAGTACATCATATACAAAACATTAGCTTTTTATTAAATGGGCTCATGCTTTTGACTTCCCACTTCCATTACCCATTCTCCAGTGTTGTAGAATGGATCCAAAGGGTTCAAGCATTTGAAGTTCGTTTGATAAAATCCCAATGTTTTATACTTCATGCGCTGCTGGGTCCATTTGTTGCTTGGGACAATTAGTCCGTGTTTGGAACTAGTTATTTAATTAACTGAATGAATTAATGAATAAATGAACAAAAACATACAAACAAGGCAAATACCTAGTCGTAACTGGCACAAGGCCATATAGCAAGAACTCTTTTCTATAGTGGCAACTGATCTTTTTGACCAACCATTCCCCCCCCCCCCTTCAAAAAAAACCCTTAATGATACTTCCACCCCAGTGAAAGCTGTATCAAGGTACGATAAAATAAATAAATACATAAATAAATAATAAATAAATACAACACAGTAAATATAAAAAAAAGCAAACAGTCATAAAATGGCTCAGTGTGTTAGGGGGGGGGGGGGAAGATGAGGCTTAATGGCGCGTCGACAGCTTGGTCATTAGCGCCAACCTCAGTCACAGTGCAGTGGTCCGGGTTGCCACTGCACCACACATTACAGAGATATTATTCAAACCTCTAATCTAAATCTTGTCATACATCTGTACCTCCTGCAAAAATTGAAAAACACCGGACAGGAGGACAGACTTATCGCCCAATTGACGCACAATGTCATGCGGAAGATGGAAACGACGACGAAAACCATCAAGAAGTGTGTTAAGAAAACATTTTGTTTCTGGAGGGGCAACTGATCTTTTTACGCCCCTCGTTCTCCCAACTGATAACTTCTTCTTCTCCTGTACTCATGGTACGGCAACATATATTTAAAAAAATACGGCACAGTATACAAGGAAAGCATTCCTAAACTGGCATAGGGACTAAGCAAAGAATGTTTTTGGAGGGTAAAGTGATCTTTTTTATGTCTCTCCTTCTCCAAACTGATAATTTCAAAGGAGAGTCAACACAAGACAACATTGGGTCATTGAGCATCATTTGGGTCATTAAGCGTTCTGGAAGCATTAGGTTAGTCTATCAGAAACAGTAGAAATGCAAAAACGCCCACCAATACATATTAACAGAAAATTACCTGGATAGTTGGATTTTCACTGACTACTGTATTTCCACTGTAATGTTGTGGGGTAGCCTACGAAACATTTAGTGTAATAAAAATTGAGTTTATGTTTTCGTGTGATACAGTCTAATGAGCTTAAAATTTATTGTATATTTAAAAAAATTAAATTATTATGTTTTTGTTTTCCTAACCTATGTTTTTAAATTTCTGGTTTACATTTTATTAATTTATCACTTCATTGTAGTACATGTTAGAAATCGGCATTGTATACATCTACATTTTTTAGTTTTCTCTCACATTCAATTTGTGCCACACCAACCATAAAAGACCATTTTTTCTTTCTTTTGGTATACCAAAGTAAGCATAATTATTTTATTTAATGAGGTTTGTGCTTCGTTTTTGTTTCATTTTTATTGGCTTATTTTTTTCTGCTTTGACTTATTCCATTTTAGGATTAGGAAAATGTAAGCACTGGAACGAAGTATTTTCAACAAGAGAAGCCCAAAGTGCACATGTAAAGTCAACACTACCCGACGTTTCAAGCTGACTCCAGCTCATTATCAAGGCAATAAAAACAAAATACAATTTACGTTGCATAAAGGTGCGAACAGACATCCGATAGCAGGCAAAAATGACTAAGTCAAACAACAACGCTTTGATTTAGTTCATGCACATTTTGATTTTATTCTGATTGGTTTAATCCTCAGTTCGTTTGTTTTACGTAGTTTAATGCCAATTCAGGTCAAGCGGAAGGAAAGGGAGGACAACTGCCCCTATATCCAAACAAGGTTAAAGAGGTGTAACGACGCCACATATGTACACTTTTTATCATTAAATATGAAAAGTGCGAGCAACAGTGCATCAACAGATGGCAGCATTCGAATTGTTATTAAAAATTGTTATTAAAAATTGTTATTATTTTTTTTTATTTTGCAGAGTTAATTCCCATCCTAACCGAATGACAGTTGCAGTCCCCACCAATCCCTAGCAGAGTTGTGGGAAAATTAGGGAGATGTAGGGAGCATCAAGAGGATGAATTGAATATTCATGTATTGAATATTCATGCAAATGTAAAAATCACCGATTTTTGTTCCAGAAAAAAATTCTTCTTCACGGCCCTGTGCCAGTTAATGACTATTTGATTTGTTTGCATTTACTTTGCCATATTTGCTTGTTTATTTATTTTGTTGTACCATAAGCACTCCTTCAAATGCCCTTGTAAGGAAGTATTGTATCAGTAAGTCTAGAAATTACCTGTTAATTCATTTTATAGGAGGGGGGGGGGGAGGAGTGCTTAAAAATGATCAGCTGCAATTCCAGAAAAAAATTTCTTGCTTCTGGTCTGTGAGCAACTATTTGCCTTGTTTATACTTACTTTGTCGTATTTATTTGTTTATTTATTTATTTATCTGTTTTCTCTTACTTTGAATACAATTTTTACTGACACCTCTTCTTGGAAGGAAGTATCAGTAGGACCCAATGACCCATTGATGTCTTGTGTTGATTCTTCTTTACTAACAAGTTTATGAGAGTTGCAAATATTTCAGCTTCACTTTCATTTCTTGGAGGATAGCTCCAAGGTCAGGGGCTGAACTGACATAATTATATAACCATCGTAAAACAGTGTCGATGCAGACATGATTGTTATCCTGCTCATTTTGGAATTTTGGAAAACTGGTATCCTTCACTGGGAGTCTATGAAAATAGTAAACCCATACGAAATGCCTTGCAGGAAAAATGTGGAAGAAATTACGTCTACAATCAACTTATTTAGTACACTGGTTAAACAAGGTAAAGTTTTGCAAATTAAAGCTTATGAAGCTAAAATTGGGTGAAATGAGGTAAGTCAGTGTATGTAGCAAGAAGGGTAAAATTATGACGAAATGACATAATAATAATATTACAAACAAAAACGTCAAGTGAGCCGTAAAAAAAGGAGGTTATATGATTGAAGTTTCACTTGTTAAAATGTACACGGATAAAGATTGATGATTTTTAATTGAAATAATCAATGTGCAATTGAGAAAATTGCATCTGTTTAAGTGCTGTTGTGCTTTACGTTTTAAATATATGATTGGTAAAGCACAACAGCACTTAAACAGATGCAGTTTTCTCAGTTGTACAGTTCATACCCACTTCTTTATGGCACACTTGACGTTTTTGTTTGTAATCCGTGTACCGTCATGCTACAAAGGTTTAGGCATGCAGTCGACTGTTGCTGGTTACTTTGAAACAATTCAACTCAGCTCTGAACCCCTGCATCTAGTAAATAAATACACCATTCTATCATTTCTAGCTGCCAATTTCAAGGCCAAAGATTTCGAAATTAACAACGTAGCTTAGTTTGGTTTAAATCTATATGCATTTACCTGAAGCACGGATTCTTTCATTTTACCCATCAACAATCAACTTTTTAGAAAAGACATAACACGTGCACGAAGAATGGATCTGAAGTTTGCTGAGTACCATTGTTCTCTAATTACAATGGTTAAAACAATGTAAAACCATTAAAATGGTCATTCAGGATCCCGTAACTCCGGAATGGCTCGACCTATTGAAAAAGTGGTCACTGTGAGGATGAAGCCCAGGGAAATTTCTAGCTTAGATCATGTTCCAGATTGTAGGTAGGTGGAGTATTTTTTTGTGAAACCGCGTCACACAAGAACAACCACAACAACAACAAGAAGTGAACAGTTTTCAAATTTCCGTGTGGCTCCCTACGTTTGCTCTTGCATGGAATTGCATAAAAGTTGGTCTAAATATATCTTTCATACCTATCTACTAACCGGGGAGGGGAGGGGTGGCTAACAGCCAGCCTCAATTAAACATGGTTTTAAAAGTTGTATATACATTATAATAAAAAATTTTTAAATGGTCAGGGATGGTATTGTGGGACGTGGGCAGGGGGCACGAATGCCTTACCACCTAGGTTAGACCTGCCAGGGACTCTAAAGTAACTCGATGGCACCGCCAAAGGTGCAGGACATGGGAAAGGGGGGGGGGAGGACCGTAAACAACGACTCTTAGCCCATTTATGATAAAAAGGTAAGAGCGTTACAAAATATTAAAAACTAATGCATGCACGTAGGGATTTGTAATGAGTCATCACCAACTGGAGATGGAAAAAACAAAAAACAATAAGAAAGTTAAAATTAGGCTGTAATACTAAATAAATGATAGATAAGTTTGCTACGCGTGCCCAGGCAGGTAACATGAGGGGTGAAAGCTGCCAACACCGCATCCAGATCCAGAAGAAAGTTGGATACATGACTGAAGTTAGGAGGTCCTTTTAAGGAATTTAACCAATGGTTAAATTTTCAACCTACGATGGAACCCCATTTCAGTGTCCATTCATATCGTTTCAGAACTCAGGGCATTCCATATGGGGACATAATTCATGATAAATTGGGAATACACATGTGACCATACTGATAAGTCAACAATAAGCCAAAATCCGATCACAACCACTTATGATAACCACTATTATTAACTTGTGCCACATTCTTTTCGTTTTTCGTCTTTCCCTTGTAGTGACCTGAGGTTAATTGGAACACTCCTTTCCATGCATCAGGCAACACAATTTTTTGAAGGAGTCCAAAACAAACGAAACATTTTCATACCTCCTCCATCCTTATGTTTTGGTGGAGATCTGAAGAATCGTATGCAGCAGCAGATGAGAAGCAGAATCAAAAGAAATAATGCTAGGGAGATGCCAGCAGGCACCAAAACACGTTTGTCCATGAAACTGAACAATCCAGGTTGCTTGACAATGACGGGACTAAATGGTGCAATAGTACCTGAAACACATACAAAAGATTCAGTTCAGAGAACACAAAACTATACAACATTTACTGAAATAAATTTTGCTCTCTTTCTTTTTTGAAAATTCTTCAGAAATCTGCACCAAGTTTTGTTCAGAGGAAGATTATCTGGAAAGACCTATAAAATCTTCTGTATCAGTCTGCAGCACTTCTATGACAGAATTAACTTGAAATAAACCAAGTCTGGAAACTAATGACACAACGAACACGTAATCTTTCACTTAGGTATCGTTTAGACAGAGATGGTGGACAGGAGGCACATTAACACAGAACAACTGTACTGTATATGAACGAAAACTGTGACGTTAGGAATGTACCTTGCTGTTCAAATGGAGGAGGACTCGAGGAAACAATACACCTCTTTAAACACTAGTTTACGAAATAGGTCGGGGGTACCCCTTGATGGTCTCAAAACGTGGCCCCCTACTTGGTGACCAACGATGGATGGTTGTTTGTTGGCTAAACCAAATCATGCAGCCGCCAAATCCACCGGGTCGATACTTTTGACTCACCCTGTATATCTAAAACAAAACCAAGGTACAAAGAAGCCCGGTGGGTATGAGGCAGGATTTAACCAAAAGTTCAGTTTAAAAAAGGCTGGTAAGAAAACTTAATATTTGTTAGTTAATTCCACAGCCACATTTCAATCTTTATTACTTTGTTCTACCTCTGTTCCTTTGTGTTTGCATAGCATGATGGAACTTACAGTCTTAACTTAAATTTCTCGACTGGAGTTTTAAGGTTTAGATTTATCACAATTATAATTATAATTTAATTTATTATAGTGGTAGGTTGACACATTAGTTGAATTTGTACAGTGGTCTTCAACCATTAATTGGAAGACGTGATACGCTTACTTTTGACAAGTATCAATTTCAGTGTCGTCTATTAATGTGTTTCCTTAATAATTTCCCAGAATAATGAATTTAAATTCTCATTAATGATATCTTATTCACAATGTTTGATTAATTACGATTGATACGAATTTAAAAATATTGGCACAACCAACTGTTGTATGATTATTTTCTCCGAATAGTAAATAGTATCGATTTAATGACATACTAATTTGATCTTTGAAAGTCTAAAAATCTCTAAACATGCCCAACTTTATTGAGTTTCGAACTTAACTCTACAAATAAAGCACAGAATGCATGTGCAAAATTTCAAAATAAATAAGTTGAAATTATTGATAAACTATGCTTGATACCTGGCCGACCAGTAGCCCTGAAACATCAAAGTAGTTTAAGTATATTTTGTTATAGAACTATTTGGCTTTTTTATTCACTATGGTACGTATAACTTATCCAGGAGAACACACAAAGATAAAATGTGTTATATTTTATAAAATAAAAGTTGTTATAATAAAAGTTGTTATATTTCAACTATTCTATGGTACTCCTGGCTGAGTCTTCTACTACGCCTTTACATTTGTCCAGAAAGCATTCACTTAGTTTGGCTTTTAGCAGTACGTGCCATAGTGATAACCCAATGTCAGTTAACCTTAGAAGACCATTGGTCCAGACACTTTTAAGTCCCATATGTACAGCCAAAGTATTGAAAACCTTGTACTTCTATAAGGGCAGCAGGAAGAGGTCGACCGGCTAATACCACTGTGTACATGTACTGCAGCAACCAACCGTGGTATTAAATGAACAACGACCGATAATAATAAATAATAAAGCCAGAATTTCGACTGCCAATCATGAGATTAGAACTACGGTTTTGTTGCTTTTGACGCCATGACTCTCTTTCATCACTCATCTGCTCTTGCACACTTTGTTTGGGTCCTCTGTAATAAAGCTTACATTGCTCATTGGTGTGCTCCTTCAAGGGTCAACTGGTAAAAAATTGGCACTTCAGACAAGTCTTACACCTTAGAAGGATCACACAATTGGCACTAAATGGTATGGGCTGCTTATCAGCCCAAGCACTTTCTGACTATTTCCTCTTACTTTTAAAGTCACATCTATTCAGTGGTTACTAGTGAGTTTCGAACCGGCGTCCAGTTAGTTTGGACGCCATGACTCTGAACCCGTATTTACCGTTGCTCATTTTGCGGGGACACAGGAGCACCATTCACAGCTCGTATTGAATGCTAGACTTGTCTTGGGTATAATCCTTCTAAGGATAAGCACTCGCGTGGACAGGCCCACATATCAGGGATGATGCTGAAATTCAAATCAGATTTCTTTACCTCCTGTAGTAGTTAATGTAGTAATGTCGTATTCTGCTTTTGTTGTCCCAGCTTCATTATGGGCACTAATCCGTATTTTGTAATGAGTGGCTGGACGTAGATCTCTTATGACTAAAGTGCGTTGTTCAGGTTTAATATTATCAGATGAAGTGATCCAGGAATTTCTTGCACGAATACTGTATTCCACAGCAAAATGCTGTATTGGACAAATAGGACTTTTCCAAGCTTCTAGATAAATAGTGATGGAAGACGAGCTTTCTTCTAACAACTTTTCTTTTGAAGGACGTTCAGGAACTGAAAAAAGGTATAAATTCAGGTACTGTCAATCGTTTGACACACAGATACATAAAACTACATTGCTGCCAGTATTGGACAAAACTTAACATTTCAAGTTCGTTTTAATAAGATTTACTGATATAATGATGAATAAAGCATTGTCGAACATTTTGCATAATAACACTGTTGTTTCCAGATTTAAATAGAAGTAGCTCTCAGTTTGTAATTTTACAATATTTTAATTAACTTTTCTGTTTCTGAAAATTCAATGTACCATGCAATTTCTTTACAAGTACCCATTTAAAAATCTCAACATAATTTCAATACTGGCAATATACATTATTCATTAATAGCATTCTAAATATACTGTTGTCGGTTTTTACATCACGAAATTTTATTTCGTTTGAAAGATGAAAATAGTAATTTCAAAATTTAGTCCAGTCAAGAAATACATCAATAGATTTCCATGCACATATCAATCACCAATTTTGATACGAAAATGAATTTATTTGTTTGAGTAATCATTTAATTTATGATTACTAATTCTTCGCAAAATGTGGTTTTATGTAATATCTATTGAGTATGACTGTAAGTAAAAAAAAAAAGACAACAAATGTGCTATCAATAGATAACATCATAATTGTTTGAAGGAATTTAAATAATTGCGTATTCATTGTGTATTGTTACATTTTTTTACAATCTTACGGGATTTAAACTATATACATTACGTAAAGCCAAATTCATACTTTACCTTTTTACTTTCTTATAGTTCCATAAATAGTAGAATTTGCTTCCCCCCCTCAATCTCACCAAGAAGTGGGGTTTTTAGTGGTTCATTATATAAATGAGATACTTGGGCCAAAAGGGTTCCGCTTACATAATTTAAGTAAAAATCTTACTTCATGAAACTCTGCAGATTATCACAACCGGTTTGTTTACTGCCTGACCAATGCTGTAGAAGTTACAAACTAAAAACAATTTCGTTGGATGCCGGATTGTACCAAATATTGGAATTCCGGTGGAGAGGACCAATAAGTTCGGCAACCAATTCCCAGTGCACCTTCCCAATCCATCAAACTCCCCACTATTGGACCCTATAGACTGGATTAGCCCAAGCCCCAAGGCTGGCCCTAAACCTGATGAATGGATTAGTTTGTAGAAGCCAATTTTGGCTTCGATCTTGGATTGTTACCGAATTGTGTAAATGTATGCATAGAGTCATTCAGATATGTTCAAAAAGAGTAGAACATTCGTATCAGTCTTACCAAACATCGTTCACGTTGGTCCTGACATTTGGACCTAACTGCCACACGAATGAACAGACAGACATAGAGAGCAAATAGATATTAGAACCTTTCGTACGAACTTTGCCAATTTTTTCCTCAGTTTTTAGCTTTCCTGACTAGATTGTAGAACGCCATTATAGTTTAGCCCAATGAAATGCAATTAATAACGAAAGAATGAAGGAAGAATGTGAATGGAAGGCACATGAACGCATTAGTTATTTGCACCCATACTTAGCCAAAATAGGATTTATTTTTGGCCAACAAAAATGGTGGCCAGTTATTGAAGCTAATTTAGAGTATAGTTAAACACATAGCAAACAGGGGCGTAGCAAGGTGCTTGGGGCCCTACCGCAAGATGTTGGATTGCCCCCCCCCCCCATGTCTTAAGAATAATTAGGCATACATTTTTGGTTATCACTGCATCCCTAGAAAATCTTTTTTCCTGGTTTCAATTGCGCCCCACAAAAATAAATTATTTTTTCAGTAGCCTACATCATCAATCACAAAAATTAAAACAATTTACTCTTAGGCCTAGGTCTACCTTTACTTTATGAAAAATCTTTCATTTGTGCTTTTAATTAAGTAAAGTCATCTAGTACTTTGTTCAAGTCCATTTTATTGGCCAATTCACACTAAATGCTGACCAAACTCAACACGCTTAGCCTGCTGTGTCTTGCTCATCACAAATCGAAGGTAAGATTTAATACTGCGCTGTTAGAGAATGTTTTTTCCGCTGATGCCACAGTCACGGGAAGTGTAAGAAACTGGAGTACATCCGTGACAACAATTGGGTAGTTTGATGCGGATGTGTAATGTTGTACAATTATGAACTGTGCCAAATTGTTAACAGTTTTGCATTTGCTTATTTCATTACGAAGAGAAGAGAGAAAACAGACTAGTTCCATTGACAATTTCCTTTCTAGATCTTCAGATTATTGGTTCATCAATCGGTACGGGAGCCATGTATGTCAGTCTGAGGGTCCCTTGTCCTCATGGTGGGCCATCGCAGGGTCTGCAGGGCCTATTCCATGCCAGTGCATTGCAAAGAAAGCATGTTACTGGCACTTATTGTAATCTTCACTTTTCAGCCAAACTCAAACCATCGATTAAATGGAGAAAATAACTCAAAAGTTTCATAAAAAAGGACTAAATCATTAAGAAGCTGACGCATAACGTCCAATTGCAACACACATATAAAATACACTATTTTCAATTCTTACCTGACCCTAGTGTGTGAGCTGCAATTGTTAAGGAAGGTTCACTTTTTCCTATTTTGTTTTCTGAAACAAGATATACTTCGTATTCAGTTCCACATATCAAGTTCTTTAATTGGCAACTGTCGTCCTTTGGGTCAACTTCAACTGTGTGCCAAAGGCCTGCATGTTTGCGATAAAAAAGCAAATGCCCTGAAACAAAGTCAATTGTAAATTTAGTATACCACAAACTAAGGTATGTGTGTGTGCCTTTCTTATCAGCAACCTATGTCATGTTTTGCGACATGAACATATTAATTATTCAAATAAAAAAAAAGGTTACAAGAACTCACTTGACGTGTCATAACTTACTAAAAATTGGGCTCCCACTGTCCTGCACACCTTTCCAATGTATATCAATATTATTTGCTGTTGCTAGGAGTATATCTAAAATGGGTGTCGTAGGAATACCTATTCAAACATTGAAGTATGTTAGTTTGACTTACTTTGGATATATTTCTTGATCATAACTTAATAGTTTCCATTTACCTAATACAACTATAACGTAGGTCACGGAATCATCACCATAACCATTGTCTACGTAGCAAGTGTAATTCCCGGCATCAGTCTTTTGAACATCACGAAGCAATAATGCACCATCTGTTAATACTCTGATGCGATCACTTTGACTCAATGGTTCTCCCCTATTGAAATACAATTATTAGGCACTCAAACATTGCCATACAATAAAAGGCATTGATTCAATACAATTAAAGGAAATCAATGGCATTTCCACTTGCATGTATAGGTTAAATGCCTCCTTAAAGAGAGAAAGAAGAAATCAGGTATAATCAGATTTATTTGAAATTCAGAAAACCTACTTATTATCCTTTGCCATTACAATTGCAATTAGAACTGTAAGGGCGCGTTTATGCAAGAACAATTTTCTCGCTCACTAGCCTTTACTTGGTCACTACTAAATCTGATGGCTGCTTCTCGCCTTTGTCGGAGAATGCGGCTTTCGAGTTGTCTATACGTAGTAACCATGGCAACAACGCGGACTCAAATTTTCTCCTCGTGCCTCGCGACACGACGTACGATGCTTGCAACATGACAGCGTGATTTATGACAACAAGAAAAACATTTTTACTGCAGTACACTACGACGGACAGATTCCTGAATACCGGCATTCGAAGGTTTGTCTTCGATTCGATAACTACGAAATGTACGCCATGTTGGATTTTGAATTCTCGCTGCGAGTTGCTATTTATTCTGCCGTCGTTTTTTCAGCGAGAATAGCAAATTTTGGAAATAGCGTGAAATGGCAACAATGTTGTAGCAATGTTTAAAATGACTGTTGCACTTTGTTCTTTGTCCGTGTGGTTATTTATAATACATTTAATTTGTTGTCTATTACCGCAGTCATTTAATAGAGACGGGAAATTAATCGTAAATAAATAACGGTTGTCTAGCAAATAGCTTTCGGCGAGCGAGAAGATCTCGTTGCGTAAACGAGCCCTAATGCTTTTAAACTAAGACTTCTGGGCCAGATCTTCTCTTCTGAGAGTTAGTTAGTTGGATTTATCAAGTGCTTTTTTTAGCGAAAACGCCGGTAACCAGTTGACACAGTGATATTTCAAAGACATCTCCAAAACAACAACAGAATACCTCCAACGAAGAACAAACACAGTTCAGTAATTAAATTTTCGGAGAACTCCTATCTCCTTTTTCAGAATTATCACCTATAACTATAAAAAAGGGTTCAATCACAATCCAAATTTAAACAGTCACGCTCCCGCACGTCAGCAGGACCACTGATCTGTCTGTGTATCTGGACTGCCCACTCACTGTCCAGGGCAGTGCCAAGTTCAGGCCTGACCAGCAGGTTGATGTTAGTGTTGCTGGGATGTTCATTTGTTCATCTCGAACTTTTTTATGGCAAGTGACTCTAATGCCCTAAGGTGGTTGTCATGTAGGACATTAGATTTAAGCAGAACCAAGGTCTTGTCCCAGGCAACTGAATGACGATTTAATTGTGAACTGTGTTAGTTCTTCATTGGTGGTATTGTGGTGTTGTTTTGGAAAATATTTTTTATGAGGTCGGAGAGGTAGTTAGTTTGCTCGTTTATGCACTCCGTCTAGTGTGCAGTTAAGCTGAAAAAGGAAATACACTAGTACTACCTGTAGCCATCACATGGCTTAGCATTAAGAATTTTGCCCTGGCTTAAAACATGTTCCTATGTGAGAAAAAAGCAAACACCTTTCCAATTCAAGGCTGTCTGATACTCAACATGGTGTTGTAAATGGCAGCTTTAAGAGTTGAAAGCGAATTAAACTGGACAATTTACGAGCTTAATTGTTATGTACGTAATTATCAATCTTCAATCAGTATGAATTTTCGTTACGTGTTGATTTAAAAAAAAATTATAAATGAAGATTATGTTGTGTTGTTGAATTGCTCATTGTGGATTAAAATAAATAGTCACTTACCTTATTACCCACTTTCTATCTGGTAATGGAACTCCAGCAGCTCGGCACGGAAGTCTTAAGTCATTTTTGGTAGTCGTGCGAATAATTTTACCGAACGACGCGACTTTTGCCCCGACTGAAATAAATCCAAAACATTAATTTTAAATTTTGGGATTCTTCAAAACAACATTATTCATGAACATGTAGGGGGTTTGCTGAGTATATTCGCTTGCTAGAATGGTGGAAGGTACAGGAGCAGGGTATAATCGACCTAGTGTGGTATAATTACTTGATCATACACCGAGGTATAATCGGAGTGATTATATCCCGGTACATTTTTGTTGTACGCATGCGCGACTAGCCGGGCGAAGCTTAAAACAGACACCAACTACTAGTTAATGACCAAGCCTTTTGACTCTCATACATACCAGCTGGAAAACATGACACACTCATTTTGGTTTTCATATTATAACGTTACACTTTATAATTTTTTTGGCTAGTATTTTACAATTTTTCTTCAGCCATCTATTGGCATAAATAATTTTAATTTTTACCGCATTAGTCTTTCAGTTTTTTGATTCCATGGTAATTATTAGCTACCGATTAAAAATTTGCAAAGGAACACACACAGCGCCATCTCTCGTCGGATTTCAGCAGTGCGTGATTGATGCGGTGCGTTTAACGGAGGAAGTTACCGGCAGCAGTATCGCCTATAATTTCTTGTTGGAGACAAAATGGTTTTATGAACTGATAGTCTGGTCAGCTAATAAAACGTAGCATTACGCTATCAATATTAATAAACACGAAGAATCATGTTCAGTCCTTTTGTTATTATTTATTTTGAATGGGGATGTACTCCAATAAAACAGCCCTCTGGCTTTTGTGGATAATACAGCTAAAAATATTTTTGCATTCAGCCTGTAACCAGACTAAAACTAACTCATGCTAATTAATTTGAAATTATACCCCGCGTGCTACACGCTCGGGATATAATTGCAAATTAATTAGCATTCGTTAGTTTTAATATCTGGCTACAGGCTTCGTGCGAAAACAGTAGCCGTATTATCGACAAAAGCTCTAGGGCTATTCCTACTGAATATCTATGAATATTTTCAATGATAGCTGTAAATCTGTGATCTCATCCCTCCAGTCACTACTGAGTCATGGTGCTACTAATATCTCAGTCAAATAATTTAAAAAATAGGGTTCCTGACTATTCAAAACATAAAGACTCACATGAATTTGCTTACATATATTTTTTAATTACCTAGTTTTCTGCATAATGTTTAGATCAGGGTGGGGCTTTACCACTTCCCCTAATGGGAGGATAGGAAGGAGCGATTCAGCATGAGCAGGCATGAATCGCATTTCTAGGCTGAAACATTTTTGTGCAGCTAGTAAAAACACGCTCTTAATTTCAATTGTTTTTTGAAAGCACATTTTAGCAATGCTCTTTTAGTGAGCTTGTAAACGTGCTTATCACTATGGTGTTGTTGGTTAAAGCTCAACTAAAAAAAAAGCTTCCTAAAGTTAGTTGGTGTAACTTTTCTGATACAGATTGTATCAGTGTATGAATGTAGGATGTAATCTCACGAAATGAAAAAAAATACCTGTAACTACAAATTTTGACCTTTGGTCATGTTTCGATTTATGAGAACATGATACGACATTTGATGCTAAGTATGAAATAAGCGAATTTAACGTTTATTTTAAGCACAAAGCAGTGAACATAGAGTGATAGACGAAATTCACATTACAGGTGGTTACCTATATTGTTATAAACGAGTATACACGGTGTGTCCCAGTATATTAATCCTGGAGCAACATGTGAAAAATATCGCACATTCCAGTCAATTGAATGTGACACATTTTAATAAGTACACATTCAATTAACTGGAATGTGTGATATTTTTCACATGTTACTCCAGGATTAATATACTGGGGCACACCGTGTATACTCGTTTATAACAATACAGGGTAACTACCTGTAATGTGAATTTAAAACGTTTTGTAAGTACATTTAAAAATTGTATTTATTTAATATTCTAACTACTTCTAAACAAAACATATATTGGCGTTTCTTGCCATACCGTTAGTTCCCTTAGGAGACTGGGTCACAACTTTTGACTTGGGACCTTCTCCTGCTGAAGTGACTGCAGTCACCCAAAACTGGTAACGATTATTTTTCTTCAACCCAATAACTTCGTGCACTGTTGTATTGCCATCTACGGAGTATTTAGCTTTATCCTGTAAAACGCCATCAGTGAAAAGGTTAGAAACAATGTAAAGTATGAACAATACACTAAATATCTTCATGTTTTTATTTATTCGATTTTTAGCATTAAGGACTGTTAGCAAAATGCAAATGTTACAACCCCTTTGATTTATTTCTATAAAAGACATCTGTTAACATTGAGAGATTACTTTTGTAACTAGCTGTTGCAGTTTAAGTCAAGAGTTGTTCATCCTCACGTCCTTGCTTAACAATCTTATTTGCCCATTTTATTCTTTTTTTAGTGGTCCCGACTTCTGTTCATTGGGTATCGTGAAACTGGTCTAATTTGTTTAATACAGTTACAAACCTAACGCCACAAAATAGGGAAACGGTACACCATACGAGTGATATGCCTGCCTGCTCTCATGGCAATCAATTCAACATTGTTATTCCCAAATCTGCTGCATAACCTCGATTGCGATGAATTTAGTGTAATTAAAACATTAAATGCACTTGGATATCTTAATACTAAATGAATAAATAAATAAAAAAAAAAGTGCACACCATTAAACACAGTGAGGCAACGTTACAGCCTCAATTCAAGATCGCTATCTAGTGGAAATAAACAGAAAATTATAAGATGGGTTCACAGGATGGTTCTTCACAGGTAAGTGAAGAACTAGGCTAAGAATAGACAAAAAACTCTTCAAAACTGTATGCAATGGTGGAGGGTGGGAGAAATAAAAAAAAGACAAGAATCAACGAGAAGTGGTCTTAAAATGGATATCTTAATTTATTTCTGATTAAGAAATAAATTAAGATTATTTTGCGCGTAATTTTATTTACTCACTTTTTGTTGTTGTGGTTATTCCTTTTTTTTTTATCTCACCTGACAATGGTTTGATTTGCGGCCGAAACATCGTCTTACTGTGTTTACTGATATGCGTGTCTTAGTACAAGTTCAAAAAATGTTGATTGTTTGTTTTCCATATATTTTTTCTTATCAGGTTTTCTTTCCATTGTTTCATTTAAAATTACAATGGACGTCAAAAGATTCTATAAATACAGATGCAAACCTATTTACGCTGCCTTTCGGACCTATACACCAGAGTGCCTGAGCGGGAATTGAACCCACGACTTTTTAAACTAAAGGCCGAGGTCTTACCGCTGAGCCCATACTGACACGGCCGAGATTCTAATTTTGACATTTATGGCACCGTGCTTGTTGTAGATTGCAGATAGTTGTAGATAACTGTTTTTTATCAGAAGATACAAAATATGAACGTGTAGGAGCCCACTTTGTGGCCTGCCAAGAAGTGGCTTCTTTATATTCCCAATATATTTTTACTGTTTACACAAACATTTCTTTCAGTTCCTATGGTATTATGCAACAGGTTTAGATACCGAGCTAATAAATTCCGCGCTCTACTCGGATCCATGATAGTTTCTCAGGCATGCATAGCACTTGAGTATTTTGTTTACCTGTCCACTGTTGCTTCCAGTAACGAGCTGCACAAATACAAAATATTTTTGAATAATTCCGTTGGGTTGTTCGGGTGGCTGCCATGAAACTAGTACAGAATCCGCAGAGGCTGAAAGAACTCTTATGCCCGCTGCAGCTCCTGGAACTAAACATGTTGAAAGTTTTTACTTCACAAGCAATTAAATCCAAACTCACCCTCCTCTTTTTCTACCAATTTGAGATTAGGACAAACATAATTTCATCCACATTATTCCTATAAACGTAAAACGAAAAAAAGATTAGCCGAGTTTTTCTGCCCTGTGAGCCATTTTGTGTTTTACCTCTTGTGCGATAACGACACAAGCCTAACAGCTTATCTAGAAAGATAACTTCGTTAACTTCGATAACATCGTTTATGTGTTTATATATGCCTCTGCTTATATATGCCTGCAACGACGAATGTTTTTAGCCAGTGATTTTAATCAAAACCTTTAATAAAAGCTGCCAAAATGATCCGCAAGAATGTTAGAAGGTTCATGAACGTTGTGAAGGAAGGAAGGGTACGAAAGAAAGGGCTATCAACACTCAGGTTCTTTCTGCCCATACTATGATAAATATGGCAAATCTAGCCTAATTTAGGCAAACAATATCGTACACAGCTCAAAAGCTACAAACAAATGATGTTACGAGTATTACCAGTAAAATATTAAACTGCAAGTTACTACGTATCTTTTATTTTCTCCTGGCGTTATGGATTAATGATGCGGTGGTTGTTTGAGTTAATCCAGCTACATCAATAAAATGAACATTTTACAGTCAAAGACTGAATATAATTTTACTGAATGTTGGAATTTATCGGAAATACTTCAGTTACTTCACCAGGCAGAAGTTGGGTAGTTTAACTTGTAACATATAAACGAGTGAATTCTATTGGTATTAAACGTGACCACTGCCCGACAGCAAGTTAAAATAGGCTGAAATACTTTAATTCGTTTAAGTCAGTGACAACTTCCCAAGTTACCTGGATTGTCACTTAAAATTTTTAGGGGGCGGTGACCTCCTTGCACCTCCTTGCAGATTGCAAGAAGTAAGAGCTGACTAGAATGAGGGAAATTCAACCAAAATATAAGTAGCAAGTTAACATGGGAATAAGGCTGGCTACAAAGAAAACAAATATCAAATGTCCCACAAAAACTAGTCTTACTAGGAGTGTGACATTTCATTCACTGAAATTAAGTAAACCCAATCATTGGTTTCAGGCAGAATAAACCTGTTTGATGGGTACAGAAACCGTATTAAAATTCTGTCAATTAAATCATAGAAACTATTCAATCACGAATTTTTCCATAATCAGGAAAAAAAAGTAGACAAGAACACATGCCAGACCTACAAAAACTCGACTCTCTCAAATAACAAAAAAAAAATTGAGAATCACGCTAATAAATTAATGTAGTCACTCTCGGAATGGGCAATATTGCCATATTTTATGATGCATTATTATTGAAATGTTTTCCAAATTCCACGATTATTACAAGAGACTGGAATTAAATTCTAAATCTTTGGAGGTTACTCTTTTAATGCGAGAAAACTTAGCTTATTTCGTCAGTATATTATATAACTAAGCCTACTATACATTCTAATAGACTGCTGAGCTGCTTTAAGTAATAACAGAAAAACCACACAGTTTAGATAGTGCATTTAAAAATGTTTAAAAATGTTGAATTGTGCTGAATTAACAGGCATATCTAGAGGCCCACAATGTGTATAATCAAATCTTTATACGCTTAAAATAGCAATACGGTTAAAACAGACCCACTGAATAATTACGACACCGTGCAATTCATAACCATAAAGCCAGCAATTTTGTTAAAATATCGCAGCAATTCCAAATATTGCAAAGCAGCGTAACCAGATAATTGTATGCTGAAAATATCCTTATCTCATATCCCTGGGTCTTATCTCCATCTTCTCATAGTTGGGATTCAGAATGATAAACTGTGAATATAGTTTTTCATGCTCTTCCAACCATGGAGACTTTCATAAATCCATCGAACAACTTAGCGCTGACGCCCCACCTCATCAACGTACTTCATAAACGCTCGGAGAATTTTCCAATACCTTAGCGTGATGACACCGCGAAGCATCATGCTGACCGAATGCAGGTAACGGTTTTTCTGCTGAATCCATCGACTGAGATGGTGAACCTCCGTACTCATTCGCTAGGATTATTTACGTAAATGTAATGAGCAACTGGTGAAGATTATCATTACACCGTATCAATTATAAGAGGTCACTCGATCATATGTAATAAACCTACTTATCGGACGGTATTTAATGCAAACCTGCTTAGCAACTCCCATTACAATGCAAGGATGAGCGGTGAGCAAATAATGGTGAGCAAAAACACTTCTTACCTGACACTGGCGTCCATTTTACTCATCGATCATTCCAGGGAGTCCGTTTATAAAAGACTTAAGCATGACGTCACTTTTGGTGGAAGCGGTCATTTCGTGTCATCGGTCGGCGAGTGGTTCGGTGAGTGTACGAAAATGCCCCATGACTGGTGAGAAAGCATGTAAAACGACATTCCCTATATTTCTGACTGGGTGAGCTACAGAGAAATCACATCAACACTGCCTCCAAGTGTTAAGTGGTGTTGTTTAGGTATGATCTGCTCGCTAACTTCACCATGGACATCATTATGGACTGAGAACTTTTCCTTTCTCCACTTGATGCCAAAACATAAAGAAACTTGACACTCATCAAAAGTGCGTTCCGGACATGATGGTTGGTCCTTTGCTTGTACCGCCAACTAGGATTTTGGGAATAAGGCCTTGCTGATATGTTGTAGATGTGCGGTGTTGCGATAGGTCATGGAGTTTGCCACTGTGAGCCGGAAGTCACCACAAATTAAGTTTGAAAACGTCACATGGTCTACTGTGAAAATTCATATTTAAAGTTGAAAAATCACCTTATATCACGCTTATTTTCACAATCACACGAAAAAACTTTGTTGAAATTTTGTTTTTTCGTGTGATTGTGAAAATAAGCGCGACATAAGGTGATTTTTTAACCAATTAAGTTATAACAAATTCAGTACAGGATCGGTGTAATATAAACCAGTTCTTAAACTGAGTGACATTCAGTTGACGTCGTGAATGGCAACAGAACAATCTGTTACCAGAGAAGTGTTTTTTTTTTTAATATTCAAAGCAATAAAATAGTTTTACGCGTGGGTACTGCTAGTGTTCATGAACGGAAAGCAGTTCTTGTGATTTACACAAATTACTGTTTATTAGCGAAATCATGATTGAAGTGTAGCTAAACCAACTTGCATAAACAATTTGCATCATTAATTCCTACTTGGCTCGACTTTTTGTTAACTAACACCTGTTACAGCTCCTCACAATAGAGTCGTTGAGGATACAGATATGTACACGATTAGGTAGAGCTGCCTAAAACGTGGGAAAGGGTTCGTAAAAGGTCTTCAGTAAGTGCTGTTAAGTACGGCAATCAACCCTGGTGGGAGCAATACGGACAAGATTGGGGGGGGGGGTTAGGCTACTAAACAAAGTTTTGCTACTAAATGTAACTGCCACATTCCAATAATTCGTGAAAACCACATTTTGTCTGATGATTATTTTTTGGCTTTTTAGCTGCATCTTCTGTATAGTATTCTGTGGCTCTTTAGCCACATTTTCTACATTATATTTCTGTGGCTC
>JAHWFP010019838.1:4607-16363 GCA_023313725.1 Lithobius niger
AGTTGTCGACGCGCCATTAAGCCTCAATCCCCCCCCCCTCATCCATGATCCAGACACTCGGTTTGTCAACAATGCACGGCATTTCACTGGCAACCTCACGCCACCATCGCAGTCATCATGACTTTCAAGTCAACGATCGATGGCTCACCACCGTGGATCCCCATGTCACCAACCTAATGTTTGTAACATGCATTGGACCCCGTCCAGTCCACCAGCTGAAATCCTTCACCATTGATCCACCATCCGGACACTCAACTGGTCAACAATTCACGACATTTTGCTGACAACCTCTGACAACTACCGAACTCATCAGGACATCCATATCGACCATCGATGGTTCACCATCTTAGATCACCTGAGATCCCTGACCATTAACCCTCATTCAGTCATCCGCCTTGTCAACAGCGTACTACATAATGCTTGACACTCAACTGGTCAACAATGCGCGACATTTCGCCGACAACCTCTGACAACTACCGAACTCATCAGGACATCCATCTCGACCATCGATGGTTCACCACCTTAGATCACCTGAGATCCCTGACCATTAACTCTCATTCGGTCATCTGCCTTGTCAACAGCGTACTACGCAATGCTTGACAGCCCACTCAACTATTGCTTGCTCCATCAACCTCCTCTTCAAGCTGTGTTAACCCCTGTGACACTCAATGCATGCATCGGTTTTCTCGTGAGTCCGCCAGTAGTTGCAATTCTTCCCTCATCCATTATCTGAACTCCAGTCCTGAAGATTCACACGACACGTGTCTGTCGACCCCTGCCAACCATCTGTTTACAAACTTCAAGTCCACCACGAACAATCCACCTCCAGGTGCCCTCACTTCAGGCCTCTGACGTTCTCGACAAGCTTTGGATGGCCACACTAAATTTCGCAACTTCCAAACACCAACCACCAATGACTCTTACGTCATTCATCTGGATCCCTCTGATCAACATTAGAGGCCGTAACGCCACCTTGGAAAGTCTCTAATCAACAGTCTGAGATGGTCACGCCCACCGTGTGGACCGCCGCATCCTTCACCACAACCCTATTGTCCACAAAATAGAACACTCGTTGACAGCTTGTAATCATAAGGTCATCGAAGGCTGCCAAACCAGTCGCCTGAGGACTTCCTTTCAACCCCTTAGGGCCTTCACGTCAACCATGTCATTTGAGATCATTCATATTCTCCTCCAATCCCCCAACAATGGCATCTGGCACGTCAACAACCCCAATCAATTCAAAACGGGAAACACAAACCATCATCTCCAAGCCTCTACAGCCTCTCTGCATCAAGTGACCTCCAACATCTTCAGCCTGTGCATTCTACTATCTTCTTCCTGATTGTTTGCGAAGACATGTCTGTCTGGGGTACCGGCGTGCTACCCTAGGAAGCATCGTCAAGTGGCGCCCACCGCCTTTGACGGGGTTAGTGGAATGCTAAATATTAGGTAATGGATATTCTCATTCATATAATCCTGCCTCGCTGTGTTTGTTACTGGGATATCCCTTAAACCAATCGACACTTTTTTCCTTCATTTGCATAAAATTTCCTCTAATTTATGCAATTTTTAACGAAACCTCTGCGTCACTTCCGGTTCCCTACCTTGCTTCCTGCCATGCGTCTTCTCCCACTGTCTCTTTTGCCGTTGGCACAGCAAGTTGGAAAAATTCTGGGCATGCCTCAAATATCACTAGAATTTGAATTGGATTATGGCTTCAACTGCTATTGATGTATCATGCCAAAGGAGAATCACGAGCTCGGCGTGTGGATTAACCTGCAGATGGCGAGATACAAAGCGTGCTGTGGTGAATTCAGCGAGGAAGCCAGCTGGGAAAATTTCAAGAAAGTGGCGGGAAGATGTAGCGGCGCCGGCCATTCCATGGGGAAGTTAGTGGTATCGTTTTTCTAAATTACCGGCTATATTAGATAAGAAAAAATACAATAGGGATGTGTTGCTTAGAATTGATTTCGTCAGACTTACAATATTCCAGGCATGCGCCCGAGGAGAGAATGCCATCTGAGGGACGAAGGCTAAGAGATATGAAATACCGAGCTGAGAATTCCGTCAATGTGACGAGGCATTTAATAGTTACCCAGTTAATTCCACCAGCGATCGGGGCGAGGTGGTATTGTTGTGAAAATAATTCGTTAACGAAATATACGAATGCGGCATGTGCCGCTGCTTGGTACGTAAGCTCGATGCGAAGAATTGGATTAGTGAATGTTTTTGAGAAAAATTCGGATGTAATTGGCGTTGTCCTCTTGAGATGGGGGAAGATTGGCAGGGGCCAAATGAAAATACGAAACGATATTGGCGTGGAAAAGGTCGTCTGGAAGTGTGCTTCAATAATGTTTCTGTTGTTAAAATCATAACAGAGCTCTATCGTCAGATGTCAGGGCTAGCACAGCCTAATTTTTATATTACCAGCGTGCGCTGACTTTTCTTCCGGTTAGCGAACGAAGAGACTGGTTTAAGACTATTATCAAACAAGATGGCGCCGGCCAGATGCGTAGCGGCGTTGTCTGTTCAACGGGTGCTTGAGACAGAACGGCTAGTCTGGTGTGTTTGCGGTTTCAGTCTTAACTTCGATAGTGTCCGTTTTTATTTTTGCGGAATAAAAACACTGCTCATTTCTACTCCAAGTTGGGGTAAAGATAGGCGTCCTAATTAAAGGTTACTATAAGCTAAACTAAGTTCAATGGTCGCTGCCACCAACGGTGGGACTGTTAATTTGCTTACTTTCTTAGGTTAAAAATAAGATGAATTTTCGTTATTTAAAAACCTCAAATTAACGCTAATTACAGAGAAACAAAACGGAGTTTTAAACTCTTGGTTTTATTTTAAAAACATGTTTAAATAAACACTACATTGGTAACTAGTTGATTTTCTTTACAACAAGAAGGCTTTAAGAAAGCAGTACGAAATTTTACATTAAAAATTCACTAGTGAACAAATACTTTAGTTCATCATGATTACAATTTCGACTGGAAATAGTTGGTTTCTGTTTAAGTCAATGGAACATACATTAAATTACAACAGCTAGGTTTAGACAAGATCCATTATGCTAAAACCTTTCCCTCTCGAGTCGGGCTAGAATTACCAGGGTTCTACCATAAATAACGCTACGAGACCTGAAGAGTTTTGATTATTTAAGAATCAGCTTGCTTGGTGATTCCATAAATAAGAAACGAAAGTTTTTTAGAAAGGGAACAGACAAACCCACACGTTATGCTGGCCTGTTGTCAAGAATGCCGCTGGCTAAGTCCAACATAAATTTTACGACATTAAAGTTAAAAGTAAGTTACGTTTTAAAGTTTAAAATTTAGAGTTACTTTTCCAAAAATAAAAATAAAATAACCGCTAGTTACCTAACCACTACCGTGCCCGGCATGGCAACATTCGGACCTTCGGAATCTCCATCCCAACTGTTGTAAGGGCTTTTTGGCCAAAACCCTTTTGGAGATGATACCGGGACTCCAGCTGTCAAAAAAAACCTCCGGGAAAAATCGTTTTCACAAACTCTTAGTTTTTTTTTATTAAGTCTTGGCGCCCCCGCCCTTGACTTGTCCGACCTCCAACTTCAAACCACTGTATCTACAGGAGTTACCATCCGAATTGACCCATCTTAGACTTTCTTAATAGCCACAACTTTATTCTACCATTCTGCGAAAACAGAACTCAAAAATTCCTTCTGGTTCTCCAGCTACAAGCTTAAGAAAAAGTCACCAAACTGTGCCGCGACACACACACTTCCGGTCATCGTAACTCCAACCAGTTTGTACATTTGTAATGATTTCTTTTCAATTTTTTTAGGCATAAAGCCGACCTAGATTAGATTAGTTGTGGAATAGGAGGAGCTTCCTTTGCACAGGGACCTAACCTCATAAATAGGATGTGAACTTGTCAAATGTGATATTTTTTACTTTGATTTGTAGCGCTCAAAATTTTTAGAAAAATTTCCATGATAACTAAGTTCTGCCACTGCATTGATAAAGCCTTAAATGCGTTTTAGCATTTTTCACAACGATAATTATTTACTCTTTTATTATTTTTAACTTGCCCCTTGAACCCAACCATAGTGCTCAACTTCAAAAGATTTTTACGGCAATTTTACCGGACACCATGTTTTGTTTTTATTTGTAAATATGGATTCGAAAATCGCCGAGGGTGACCACCCCATGTTCCCAATGCAATTCTAGCTTTCTCTTCCTTCTATTAAAACAATCCAGTAATAAGATCTGTTTCCATGCCAAAATAATAAGTATTCTGTGCAAACACTTCGTTTCCCCCCCTCCTTCAATAATTGCGATGCGTAACATCGTAGTTTGGCTGTTGCGTTTCCATCAATTCACCAAACCCTTCCAGAACTCTAAACCCTCAACGGCTCCCAACGGCCCTAGATCCAGCCACTCAGAGCTCCTAAGCTCCAGCCAATTAGCGCAAACCCCCCTGTCTCTACCTTTTAAAGGCCAATTCAGATCGTTACACTTTAAAGCACTCACGTAGTACAGCTCGTTTTGGGACTCGAACAAATTGCCCTCCTCCAAGCCTGCCTGCCTCGCTTGCCGCCAAAACGAGCAGTCGTCGCAGACGTCCGCCCCCTCCCTCCCCCATAAAACCCCCCAGCCCAAAGCATCCACAGCACAGCTCACAGATCTCAAGCTAGGAGGTGGTCACGCCGATCGGGACCGGAACGATGCCGTCCGAAAGTTGCCATGCCGGGCACTATGGCTGTGGTTCGTATTTTCGCGTAGTTTATAGTTGAAAGTTTTATTTTAGGGCCCTAAACCTAAATTACTAGTTCAAATTTTAACTTAACCTCTAGCTTGAATTTTTATGTTTTAACTTCGTACATCGGCAGTTTCAGAACTTAGTTAATCATAAAACGTCAGGGTGGTTCCCTTCCTAAAGCACCATGTCGATCTTACTTATTTTAAAGAATTTAATTTAAGCGAAAGTCCTGCTTAAATTGCTAGTGTTCCCGTTGAGCCGATCTAGTTCAGATTTAACTGGAAGTTTTAGTTGAGTTTGTGCGCAAACAACATACTGTAGGCCTATTGTAACTTGCTGCTGCTTTTACTTTAGGAGGTTGAAAAATACCTGAGTGAACTTTCTTGATGTGAAAGGTAACTGTTTTCTTAAACGCCAAAGTTCGTTTGTAGAATTTATAAATGTAAATTCGTTGTGCTTTATTTTGAAAAGCTTTCAGTGTAAAAACTCGTGATAAAATGTAAAGTGCTTTTTATTCTTACTGTCAATAATAAAACCAAGCGTTTTAAACGTCAGTTGTTTTTACCCCGTTATTAATTGTAGTTAAAATATTACGTAAATCCCCTTTTATTCTTAACTCAGGATTTTCTGCAATTAATGTCACTCCACCATGGTGGCAGCGCGTACCGTGTAATTTAATACTTGTTAGCCTACGTAAATTGATAGGATATTTTCGCTCCGTTCCCTACATCGGGCCGTAGCCACGACTGTGCTTTGATAAACCAACAAATCACCGAAAGTATTATTTTAATCAAGACCGAAGTCTACCTAATGTCGGGGATGTTACAAGCACCTCATCCGTCGTAGCATCCGCCGTTACAATTTGGTGGCAGCGGTAGGATCAACAGGTGCTGTTCTCCACAAGCGTTTCCCCCCTGCCATGCTACTGTACCGTCATTGCCGTTGAAGAACCCTTCAACCAGATGTCCGCAACTCAGCCCAAATAGTTGCCCGAAAAAGATGCCCGTGACTCGGTCAAAATAGTCACACCATCCGATGTCCGTACTGAAGTCAAAAACAGTACATTCCTGCACCAGCGTCCGCAACCGACCCGGGAGCCGAGAGGTGAAAGCCACAGCTTTACCGAGAGAGGAAAACTGCCCCCTGCCGTTTAGATGCAAGCATCAGACCGCCGCCGGTGAGGGGGATCCGCCCGTGCCGTGCCGGGAGCAGGAGCTCCGTTGCCGCAACCAGTGAAGTAGACGTTCTACTTGGATTATTTTGTGCAAGCCTTCTTCAATCAGTGGTGGAGGATTGGATCAGGACTAGACTGACCGCTCAGCGATTGAGTATTTGGGTGAGTGTACACGAGATATGCTGTAGGCCGCCAAGCCTAGTGTTATAATTAGATGCATTTTTTAAATGATTTAGTTGTTCATACACCAAAGCTAAGAAGGTCTTAAAGGTTTATTTTATGTATGTCTTACTGGATTTGGGAAAGTCGTTTTAGTTTTAAACTCACTTTGCCCTTTTTAACGTAAATTAATCGCGGCTGCTTTTAATTTGTAAATTTCACTTATACAAGCTGTATTTTGAAATCGTAAACGTTAAACCTCAAAATGTCGAACCTAAACTTAGACGACATTATTAAAGAAATCCAATACAAGGATTTAAAGAAAGCCTGTACTAAATTAGGCTTAACTGTCACAGAAACTCGACAAGAAACTGTGATCGTATTACAAAATGCGTTAGACGACGATGAATTAGCTCCGGCTATCGAAAAACGTGAAGCCTTTATACTGCAAAAGCAGGAACTGGCAAGTAGAGAAAAAGAATTAGCCTTAAAATCAGAAGAATTAAGACTAAAAGCCTTGGAACTCGTTGACAGCGAAAAAAGGCGTGATGTTGAGTTAACTGAGGCCGACCGACGACGTACTCATGAATTAGCTATGCAAGACCAAGCAGCCTTAATTAAGGATCGTGAAGCAGTTCTTAAAGCTCAAGAAGCTGCTCTTATCGAAAAGACTAATGCACAAGAATTAGAAAAACTTAAACTACAGCTCGAATTAGCTAGGCTAAATGCTGTTAGTGTTAAAACGCTCCCCCAAGTCCAGTACCTCCCGTAGCTAGGCACGGGAAAATTTCTGATGTTGTGCGTTTGGTTACCCCTTGGACTCCTAAAACGAAGATTAATAGTTTTTTTTTAAATCTTTGAAAGAACTATGACGACCCAAAACATACCTAAAAATCAATGGAGTACCGGTTTAATACCCGTAATGGGAGAAGTTTTAATTAAGGTTTGTGACCAGTTAACGGATGCAGAAATGCAAGATTATGATGTTGTCAAACTTAAATTGCTCTACAGGTTTGTCCAAACTAAGGAGTCGGTTCAAACTGCGTTTCGTTCCCTTGAAAAAGAAAGTGAACAGTTGTACCAGGATTTTAGTTTTGAATTAAAAACTTTATTTTCTCGTTGGCTTTCGTTGGCCAAAGTTAATGGGGAGTTTAACAACCTAGTTAACTTGATGCTTTTAGAGCAATTTATGAAGTCTTGCCCAATCCTTTTACGTAAATGGTTGCCCGACAGGGTCCAAACTGGCACCTTGGCCGAAACGGCAAAATTGTGTGACAAATACACAACCCGCAACAAGCAAATTGCTGTTGACACTGCACTACGTGTAGCAAAAGCCCAGCCTGTCGCTGGCACATCTGGTAATGCTTCTAAAGCAACCTCTAACCATCGTGGGGGCAACAGAACCCACAATACTGCAGCTAAACCGGCCGGTACTACAGAGAGCAAGAGTGATTCCAATGGTGATGCCATTGGCGATAATGATAGCGTAAGAACTAACCCTAATAACAGAATTAGGCGCTGCTTCATTTGTAATTCCCCCCCATCATTTCCGTAATGAATGTCCGGAAAGAAACTCTAACATTCAAGAAACAAATGCTTGTTTTAGTGTGGGAACAAATGTCAAAAGTGTATTGAGGTCTAGCACCTTCAGGTGTAAGCTAGGCAACCGAACCGTGACTTGTCTGCTTGACACGGCTGGTACCATAAACATAGTTAGCTGTAATGTGGCCACTAACTGGCCCAGACTTAAACAACATGTAAAATGTAGGTCCAATTTAAGCAGGGATGTGTTTAAACTTGAACAAGCCAATTTAATTTTAAAATTAGATGACGGCCAACTGTTTAAAACTATCGCCGCAGTTTCTCCAGCTGCAAGTGAGTTCCCAATCTTGCTTGGCGTAAGCGCGCTTGAACGATTAGCTAACTTATGCAAACCCTATGACCGCAGCCCAGTTGACAGAAACGAGGCAAAACGCGTTCCCTTTCTCTCACACTTGTCTAAAGGCAGTAGATCGTTTAACGACGCCCTCAGTAGCGAAGGCGGGACAAACCAATTAACGGACCCAGCCAAGTGGAACGCTAGTGGCACGTGCCCTCTTTATCATAGGGGTAAAGCAATAAACAGAGACGAGCCAAACGAAGTAACTCCCACTCGTGAAAGAACCAACATGCCAAAGGGTAGAGTTAAATGGAAGTAAAACAAACATGTTTTCGTAGACTTTGATTTCTGTAAAATGAACTTAACTTGTGTGTGCCAGTATTTAGAACTTAAATGTAGTTTTCCCAGATCCCCTTTTTAAATTAAGATCCGATGCTTTAGTGTTAAACTCTTGTCATGTAAAGGGATGGAATTTTTGTGACTGATCAACACAATTATGACTCTTTTAACTGAAATAAAGGTTTCTCGTTAAAACGGAGGTGATAATTCTAACCTAACCAAGAGTTAAAACGTAGTTTTGTCCGTGTAAGAGTAGGTAAAACCTTTTATTAGGTCTCTTAACTGAACAACTAAAAACTTGCGTAGTTTTTCCCCTAAAATAGTTTTTTTGTGCAAACAGGTGCAAGCCACCCAGATTAAACCTAGTAGTGTGTGAATTTTCTTCATGTTGAGTTTTTTTTTGCTAAACTAAAAACCGGAAAACTTAAAAACTAGTTTCCCTTTCAAGTTCTCTTAAAACATTTGTAAGGAGTGTGCTGTTACAACCGTGGCTCCATCTAGGGGCAACAAAACCTAAATAATGTCTTTGCTGAATTTTAGTCTTAAAACTTCAGAGACTGTGTAGTTGTACAAACCTGGAAAGTATCACAGGAACTCTGACACTGTGAGTCGGAATTTTGTTTAGTGTATTATTAAATACTTCGTTTTCAGTTTAAAATTCTGCTGAGAACCATTTATTTATTTTCGAAACATTTTTTTTCGTTAAAATTTTTTCTGTGGTATATTGAAGGTGCAACCACTACCAAAGGAACCTTCAGCTTTTCCCGTTTCAGAGCTTCTCCTAAATTTTAAGTGACTATGATTTTATTCTCCCAGGTATTATCAACGCCTTCCTATGTGGAAGGATATTAACAGAGATTTTAACGACGGGTTTTTTCCACAAAACCTCCCAGCGTTTATTGTCTTAGGTTATGGGACTTATCTCAAAACCCTTCTGTGTTTAAATTCTCTTGTAACCCAAGTTGTCTGGTAACCTTAAACCATTCTAGTGGTGTGTTTTAACAGTGAATAGAGCTGGTCATTTTATGCGTCCTCAAATTGTGTGCAATTTTCTAACAACTATCGCAGTCTAGGTTTATTGTAATGCGTCTGGCGGTTTTTTTCGCAGCCTACCGGGATAAAAAAAAGACTAGAGTAGAGGCTGACCAGATATGGGGCATATTACCAGAGCAATAGATGGCCTCATTTATCTGTTAATTGGTACAAAAAAATTAACCTTGTACATTCAGTCAAACCTAGTGTTTTTCCGAATTTTTTTTAATGTCTCTTGCTCAATTCTCTGGTTGCTTGTACGATATTCCTGCAAAAAGCAGCGCGGACAGCAACTAGTTTATTTTGCAAAAATAGTGTTCTTTTAATTTTGTAATTTTGAATTTTACGTAAAATTTTCTAAGCCACAAAAACGTTGGTCCCCCAAAAATACAAAACGGCGAAGTTTATTTTTGTAAAAAGTGTTGTAATATTATCTTGTGGATCTGGGGATAGGATACCATCCCATTGGCCTGATAAAAGCCGAGGTAATGCTTAACTCGTGTTGTTCTTGACTTACTTTACTTGGCTTGGCAGTCTTGATAGTGGCATGTCTTGTGTGCACTAACCTTTTCTGTTTTAGCTTCCATTTTGAGTTCACCATGAACCCCAAATGGAATCCTCTGCGTGGGGGCCTGTAAGGGCTTTTTGGCCAAAACCCTTTTGGAGAGGATACCGGGACTCCAGCTGTCAAAAAATCCTCCGGGAAAAATCGTTTTCACGAACTCTTAGTTTTTTTTTATTAAGTCTTGGCGCCCCCGCCCTTGACTTGTCCGACCTCCAACTTCAAACCACTGTATCTACAGGAGTTACCATCCGAATTGACCCATCTTAGACTTTCTTAATAGCCACAACTTTATTCTACCATTCTGCGAAAACGGAACTCAAAAATTCCTTCTGGTTCTCCAGCAACAAGCTTAATAAAAAGTCACCAAACTGTGCCGCGACGCACACACTTCCGGTCATCGTAACTCCAACCAGTTTGTACATTTGTAATGATTTCTTTTCAATTTTTTTTAGGCATAAAGCCGACCTAGATTAGATTAGTTGTGGAATAGGAGGAGCTTCCTTTGCACAGGGACCTAACGTCATAAATAGGATGTGAACTTGTCAAATGTGATATTTTTTATTTTGATTTGTAGCGCTCACAATTTTTATGAAAAATTTCCATGATAACTAAATTCTACCACTGGAAAGATAAAGCCCCACCTTAAATGCGTTTTAGCATTTTTCACAACGATAATTATTTACTCTTTTATTATTTTTAACTTGCCCCTTGAACCCAACCATGGTGCTCAACTTCAAAAGATTTTTACGGCAATTTTACCGGACACCACCTTTTGTTTTTATTTGTAAATATGGATACGAAAATCGCCGAGGGTAACCACCCCATGTTCCTAATGCAATTCTAGCTTTCTCTTCCTTCTATTAAAACAATCCAGTAATAAGATCTATTTCCATGCCAAAATAATAAGTATTCTGTGCAAACACTTCGTTCCCCCCCCCCTCAATAGTTGCGATGCGTAACATCGTAGTTTGGACTGTGCGTTTCCATCAATTCACCAAACCCTTCCAGAACTCTAAACCCTCAACAGCTCCAACGGTCCTAGATCCAGCCACTCAGAGCTCCTAAGCTCCAGCCAATCAGCGCAAACCCCCCTGTCTCTACCTTTTAAAGGCCAATTCAGATCGTTACACTTCCCTTTAAAGCCCTCACGTAGTACAGCTCGTTTTGGGACTCGAACAAATTTCCCCCCTCCAAGCCTGCCTGCCTCGCTTGCCGCCAAAACGTGCAGTCGTCGCAGACGTCCGCCCCCTCCCTCCCCCATAAAACCCCCCAGCCCAAAGCCGCCACAGCACAGCTCACAGATCTCAAGCTAGGAGGTGGTCACGCCGATCGGGACCGGAACGATGCCGTCCGAAAGTTGCTATGCCGGGCACTATGGTTGTGGTTCGTATTTTCGCATAGTTTATAGTTGAACGTTTTATTTTAAGCCCCTAAACCTAAATTACTAGTTCAAATTTTAACTTAACCTCTAGCTTGAATTTTTATGTTTTAACTTCGTACATCGGCAGTTTCTGAACTTAGTTAATCATAAAACGTCAGGGTGGTTCCCTTCCTAAAGCACCATGTCGATCTTACTTATTTTAAGAATTTAATTTAAGTGAAAGTCCTGCTTAAATTGCTAGTGCTCCCGTTGAGCCGATCTAGTTCAGATTTAACTGGAAGTTTTAGTTGAGTTTGTGCGCAAACAACATACTGTAGGCCTATTGTAACTTGCGGCTGCTTTTACTTTAGGAGGTTGAAAAATACCTGAGTGAACTTTCTTGATGTGAAAGGTAACTGTTTTCTTAAACGCCAAAGTTCGTTTGTAGAATTTATAAATGTAAATTCGTTGTGCTTTATTTTGAAAAGCTTTCAGTGTAAAAACTCGTGATAAA
>JAHWFP010019841.1:0-12807 GCA_023313725.1 Lithobius niger
TAAAAATGTAATAAAGTGTCTAAAATCGTCACAGACGTACTCTAACTGGTCTTACAAACTTATAACAATAACAGAACAAGTTATTAAAATTCTACGAAAATGTTAACTTCTTTATTAACGTTGGAGTTTGGTAACGTAAAAAAAATGTTTGTTTTTTTTGTTTTGTTTGTTGTTCTTCTTTAAGAACATATAACATGTTTTGAAGAAAAAAATGTGTTGGACTCGTTTTGCAGCGACTTTAAAGGTTTGTTGCATGCTGGCAAAAAACTCATACTAGCTTGCAGTTGATAATCTAAATTATGTTGTAGGTTGATGGTGCAATAAAAAAAGGATTGTACCATCATCTGTACTGTGATCATCCTCTAAGTAATACCTGGATAACCTACCAGCTCACAGGCAAAAAAAAGTGTATTTTTCTATTTGTTTAATAATATTTTTTCTTCTCCAGTCAACGATAAGCTCTCAATTCCGGTCCAAATTAAACAGTTGTCCTAAATTTGGGAAAATGAGAGTTTAATGCCTGGTGAAAAAATGCTTTGAAAAAGCAAAAAAAAAAAGGAAAAAACTTATTTCCCCTCATGCCATCCTATACACAGCCACATATGCTTCGTCACTTACAACATGCTTTTACACTGCCCTCCCTACAACACTGTGTGAAAAGACACATATTTTTCTCTTTCAGCAAGATTGTGCAATAGAAGTTAGGCTTCAAGCAAGATCATCCAAGACCAAGTCCTTTTTTTTCAACAGCAGTGTGGCGCAATGGAAGTGTGCTCGGCTAGAGGTTCGTGGATCGAAACCATGCTCTGGTTCAAAACGTAACGTGTTTAATATAGTTGGGATAGTATTACGCGTGTTTAGCTAAACGGAATCACAAAGTTTGGTAAAAACACCAATCTACGCCAAGAGGACTCACTCCCCCGCCGCCTCGAGGGCCTGCTTGCGACAGGTCCTCGAGGCCGCCCGCCTGCCCGCCGCCCCCTGCCGCCGCCGCTGCTTGTGCGTGCGTAGTCTAAACTCAAGCTAGCATCATAGTGGTTACAATTTAGGTATACATCAGAATTCAACGAACGCAAAAGATGTACAACACTAAATTAGTTACAAAGGTGTATATCAGGAATGAATGGTTGTAAAAAAAGTGTTCAATTTGGTGAATTGCATAAACTGAACTCGAATAGGTAGTAGATTACAGAAGTAGCCATATGAATTGGTGTAAAAAAAAAGTGTATAGCGCTAAATCAACTACAAAAGTAAACGTCAGGATAGACAGATATGCCTTGGGAATGCGATGGAAGCGATGAAAAAGTAAAGGGAGACAGCAGACAGGAAAATTATAAATACAGGCACATGACAGGGATTAAGTCAAACACACTAAATTTGTGTGAAAAGATGAGAGCGTGCTACCCTGAAACGCTTTGAAAAGGCCTCCCATGCTCTGTTCAGTCAGGTGGATAAACTACTAGTTCCCTACCGTCCTACAGGTGCCCACCCTCACACACCACTTACACTGGCCGCCCTCCCTTACAACCCACGTATTTTCTCTTTTCCAGCTAGATTTGAAATAAAAAGGTAGGCTTTGAGTCAAGTCAAAGTCAAGCCCTCAAGACCTTTTTTTTCGGCAATAAAGTAATTGTTTGTGTTGGTAACACAAATAATGTTAAAAACATGTACCATTACGAAATATAACATTAATTGAGAATGTTAGCAGTGTAAAAAACCACTGTTTGGCTTAGCATGACATGTATTGATTGGTAACGTAGACATGGCACTGTATGCAACTCGGACACTTTCTTTTAAACTCCCTTAAGAGCCTATAATGCTAATCGGTCAAAATAATGTCCTGAACGCTGCCGATGGACACAAATAACACCTTGAAAAACCTGACATATAGCCCTACTTGGTTTATACCTTCAAACTGTTTGGTGCCACCTTTGACAGATCTCTGGAAGTTGCTCTCGAGTACGTTCAGTCGTGGACCATGGAAAACTTTCTTTCACTTAACCCAGCAAAATGCACCGTTTTACATTTTGGGTTAAACAATCCACACAAAGTTTATTGTATTTCCGATGTGCCACTTTCTGCCAGTTCTTCTAACCGTGACCTTGGTATCACTATTGACGACAAACTGAAGTTTGACACCAATGCCGACGTGGCTACTCGTAAAGCTTTTCGTATGGCTCATTATGTTTTTAAAAAGTTTTCTTTTCTTGATACTGCTTCTCTTGCCTTGTTGTACAAGACCTTTGTGAGACCCATTCTAGATTACTGCTCGCAAATTTGCAGACCTTTTTATGCTGCGCATTTCGACAAACTTGAAAATTGCCAACGTAAACTAACGAAGTGGTGTTCCTCCATTCGTCACCTTCCGTACTATGAACGACTCAAACAGCTCAATATTCCTTCACTTCGTGAGAGGTTTGATAGGGGTGACCTCATTCTTACCTATCAGCTTCTTTCGGGTTCCTTCTCTAATAACCCTTCCAGTTTTTTTATTCGTAATTTCAACAATAACCGAGGCCACAGCTTTAAATTGCAGGGTCTTGTTTCGAGACTCAACTGCCGGCAATTCTTTTTCACCGAAAGGATTGTTAGCCCTTGGAACTCTCTCCCGGAGCACGTTGTATCGGCTTCAACTCTTAACAGCTTCAAGGCTCGACTTGACTTTTGGAAGCAGTGATCCGCTTTGGTTTTTTTTTTGGGGGGGGGGGGGGGGGGGGGGTTGGGTGCTTCATAAGCCTTGGCTTTGCACCGTCTTTATCTTATCTAATCTAATCTAATCTATAAAATAAATCATGAAAACCTATAAGCCTTATCGGTAAAAATAATGTTTTGTACACTGTTGCCATTTTACTAGAAATAGTGTGAAAAACCACTGGCAACGCACAAAACGCTAATAAGGGCACCTGTAAATGTAAAAAAAACACTGCTGCATTACGAGATATAATGTTAGTTGGCTAACACTCGTAATGTTAATTGATTTAGTATTGGGAGTGTTACAGAATAAGGTAGTCATTGGACACCTGTAACAATCGTAACTAACATTATTTGTGCTGCTAACACTCTCAATACTAAATGGAATATCATTACGTGTGTTAGTAGCACTGGCTAACTGAAACAATACTAATAATAAGCGTTAATGCTATGGGAGAGTACACTATTACTACTATGCTAAAATCCACCCACATTAGTCCTATTACTACTATGCTAAAATCCACCCACATTAGTCAGTGGAGAGTGTGTTAGCGACGCGACCAAAGCCTACTTACCACAGATCTGTTTATATTCATCCGCAAGGTCCAACTCAAACAAACGACGCAGAAACAGCCTAACAATGCACTCGGCGCGAAGTTGTTTTTTTTTTTTTAATAGGCTACTAACAATTTCATATTTTTTACGGTACACTATAGCATTTTTTTTTGTTAATACGTTTATTGCTTAACAGTTAATGGTGTGTTTGTCATTTCTAAAATACCAAATTTTATTAAGCAGGAATAAGTTCTCTCTTTCCAAATTTGATGGCCCTAAAAAGGGCCGTTTTGATTGGCCTTTAAAAAGGCCGTTTTGAAGGGGGGGGGGCGCAAACTGTAATGAATGTCGTACTCCAATCCTTATTTTGCTTCAGTCAGAATTACTGGAATCTTCGTCACTTGAGTCATTAACTTGAAATGCTATCCTTTCAACAATCAAATCCGACAATCCATCAGCTTCCCACATTTTATCTTCCTCTTTGATTGCGTGGTTTACGTAATTCTAACAGTTTGTGACGGTGACTTCCGATATAGCTTTGGGTACCAGCTCTTCAACTTCTTTTAACTTAAAAGTACGATTGTTGGCAGCAACATGTCCTTTGATTTGGCTCCACACCCTTTCAATAGGGTTCAGTTCGCAGTGGTATGGAGGAAGTCTGAGAACGATGTGTCCGTGGAGTGCAGCAAGGTTGTCGATACGATAATGATCATAGTGTGTTTTTGCACCTTCAATTAACGCGTATAATTCTCGGTTCAACATCGTGTCATCGAACGCAATATCTTTTTCTTGCAGCCAAGCTTGCATGTCAGTTTTTCGTGAACTCTTCGTCGGTATTTTTTCCTCCTTCACAGAATGGTATGAAGCGTTATCCATTACGATGACACTGTTTGGTTGTATATTAAGCAGCAGCTGAGTTTCAAACCACTTCTCAAATCTGTCTCCGTCCATTTCATCATGATAATCACCTTTTCCTTTCTTTGCTTGAAAAACGAGATCGGCAGCAGGTACAAAGCCATTTTCGTTTCCAGCATGCAAAATAATGAGCCTTCCCCCTTTTCCACTTGGTGCTTTCAAACCAGTTGTCAACCCTTTCTGAAATGCGTCACGCTTGCTCTTCACAGTCGTATCTGTCCAAACACTTGATTTCGTGTGGCCAGCATTAACCCACGTTTCGTCCAAATAGTAAATATTCTTCTTTTTTTCCCTTAAGTTTTTTATGGCACGCAAATACCTCCGCCGCCATAATACAATATCGTCTCGTTCGATGAGCAGGCTGTGGCGCTGACGTTTACGAAAAGCAAACCCCAAATCCCGCATGATTCGACGCATTGTTGTCCGTGAAAAATTTGGCAGAGAATCGTCTTCGTTTACGGCACATGTCACCTTTTCAACAGTTGGAATGTCGTCGTTGCGATAAAAATCATGAACTTTTTTTCCGAATGGCTGAAAGCGTAAATTCATCGTATTTTTGCATGCGTGTTTTCGTACAGTTGCTTGGCTTGCGTTTACTTGGCGTAGTCAAACATCCACCACTTACTTTGAATTCGGTTCGGCAACGATAGATGGCAGCTTCGGACACGCCGCACAACAATCCCGTTTCTTTCGCAACTTCATTGATGGATTTCTTTGGATCACGCTGGCGCAGTTGGCTGTAGACATTCATTATAGTTTGCTTTTGGGAGCTGGAAAGGGGCTTTCCACGAGGATGACGCTTGTAAAATGATGCTGGAGAATCCATCGCTTGCGCTGTTCTTGCTGTCGCCGACATCTTGGAACTACTTCCGCGTTTAAGACAAGTTGCTGCAAAAGTTTGCGATCTGCTAAAAATAGCTAATCGACCATTTTTTAGCATTTCAAGAAAATTATGCGTGACTAAATACCGTCCCTGAATACATCCCGAGAGATTTTCATTCTTATAACGTTTTGCTTGGCGGTGGGAAAAAACGTACTACATTTTGTCTACTTTCGTAATCTAACTTCAACAAAGGCGTGAAGAGGCTCGTCGCATCGCTAACTCTTTCTCCACTGACTAATGTGGGTGGATTTTACCATAGCGTCGCTGATGGCTTTTTCGCCGTCGCATAGCTAAATTATTACGACAATTTAAAAATAAATGCATCAATTTGGTAGAAGGAGGTTTGTAGTTTCCAAAAAAAGTAAAACATTCTATGATTCACGTGTAAACTCACAAAGAAGATATTTTTCTATCCATCAAATACTGGTTTAGCGAAATACGGTCACTTTTTCATATTCAAAGTATAAAAAAGTGCTTTTGTTGGGCGTTAATTGGGGAGTTTGTTGTGTTGCTGGAACAAAGCAAGTGTACAGTTAAAAATTAGCTTAAGGGAAGATGATCGGACTTATAGTACCTGAGCAGTGTTTGTTTGTAGTGAAAAGCACAATTTTTGTCCTTGGAAAAATTGGTGCCCTTGTTATTGTTACTACGTAATATTGTTGGTAGTGACGCTCGCGGACTTATTTTTTTTTTGGCCTCTCCTATTTTGTTCCAAGCCCTTTTGATTTAACCTGGTTTCGGTAATGAATAAAATGTCGTATTGGTCAGACAATAGAAGATTACGAAACTCAGTCAGGTATGCTACCAGGCTTCGTGCATTTAAAAGAAGGGAGGTGATATTTCTAGTTAACATACTGTTGTCATTTGTAGTTACATTGTGTGCTGCACTGGCATAATGCTAATCACTTACTCCAACATAGTAGTTCAAAGGATATGGTGTAGGCTTGGTAAAATGACCGGTAAATGTCCCTTTAGTCACGTTCAGTTTTCCATCTGGTCTGCACATGTAAATTTGTTCAGTCTAAGTGATAAAATCCTTTCCATTTCAGTAGATAACTCTTCCTTTCCTTTCTTTGTTAGATGAATTCCATCCCTGGACATTAAACCTCTGAATGTCATTACTTGATTGTCGATAGATATAAAGTTAGCCTCCTTGTCCACACAAAATTGTTTAAGCAATTCATTTGTTGCCTTCACTTCCATATCTTCACGGGATCCAATACCTTTTAGGCTTGGAAAGAGTCCAATAAAAGTTATTTTCACACTTGGATTTAAAAATTTAACTACTGACAGCATTGAAGCCAAGTAATTAACGATTGTTTGTCGTGTATCGATCAAAATGTTGTTTGAGCCTACACAGATAATCACATGGGTCCCAAGTTCGATATTTTCCAAGAGTGTTGGGATCTTTGCCAGTAGATGTTGCACTCTACAACCCGGAATGGTCCAAGTTTTTGATTTACTATGGTTGTTTGTTCGTAATGAACGTACGTTCGAGTCCCTAACAATTAAAATTGGCGTTTTGTCATTCCAAATGAACAGTTTTGCTGTTGACTGTTGCTGATGTCGGGTTGTACCATCCTTCGGGTCTTCCATCGATTTTTGTTGGGGAACTAGTAACCATCTCGATAGCTCTGGATCTGTGTCTGGATGTTGGATTTTCCAATTTTGTGGTACTAACAGATTCGGCGGCTAGTGTCGCTTTCCTGAAGAGAGGATTTCGGTCGTTGGAGGTGGTCCACCCACTCACAATAGAGATTGAGTGGAAGCTTTTCTGTGCCCGCCAGAATGGGACTGCCGTATCTATATTGTGGACACCATAGCATGTAGGCATGTTTGAAAATGAGGTGGCTGACTCTCGGGCCAAGGAAGGAAGTGTGTCAGGGATTAAGGCTAGTGGGGTTGCATTTCCGTTATCACCTAGAGATCTTCGCCCTGTTCTGGATTTACTGTCACGAGACGAATGGCAGGCAAGATGGGCAACCGGAACCACGGGTCGGGTCCTTGCGGACATCCATCCCGCCGTCGCGGCACCGGTGCTTCTCGATCGTCTGTCTTGGAGGGACGCACGGATTCTCTCGCGGTTGAGGACCAGGCATGTGTTGCTGCAGAAGTACCAGTTTAGGATGGGATGGTACAGGACCCCGGCTTGTAGCTGTGGCACAGGGGATGAGACGGTCAGCCACTTCCTGTTCTCATGCCCGCACTGGGCTTGGTGCCGGCGGCAGCCCCTGAGGGGTGGCGTGGTGTCACTGTGCACGGTGTTGGGTGTGCCCCCTCATACTGTTACTACGCTACAGTCCATCCGGGCGGTTGTAGGATTCTGCAGGGCGACAGGCCGGTTCATGTGCTGATGGGTCCAGGCTGCTGTTGAAGAGTGTTGGCTGTGTTGGTGCCTGCTGCTATCTCCTACTCACTCTGATGGAAGTTAACTGGTGTCTTTGATTGGTTGGGTGACTACTGAGTCTTTGTGTAGCTGTAATTGTTGGTTGGTGTAAAAGTTGGTGTTGGCCGTTGTTGGGATCTGGTAAGAAGTGTGAATTCTGTATGAAACTGTTCGGTTGTTAGGTTTACGGTTTAAGATTAAGTTTAGAGTTGAGTGTATGACTAATAGGTCCTTAGACTCACGTAAATAAAAATTCAATTCAATTCAATTCGGGTTGTATTTGTTTAATCTCAGAATAGCATTATATCTGTTCACATTGGCTGTATTGTGTTTTGCAGTTTCCAGGGTATTAGCTTGCTTGCTTCCGCTCTCCCCTTTCCCCTCTCTCCCTTGAATGTACCACGTTTCCGACGCACAGTTACAGTTTTGGGAAGAACAAAACTTTGGAATGATTGGTATGACTGGTATGATTTGTAAAACTCTGAGCTTTGGTATGATTGGTATGTATAGTGTACGAGTCAAAGACAGAAGGCCATGCTTCTGAAATGCTTGGTGGTTGGACCTACACGTTCGTTTCTCTCCTTTCTTTTTTCTTTTGAACATTCTCAACGTGGTATGACAGTAATTATGGTGATCCGTTAGAGTCCGTTGTAAGGTACGATTTGATAGTAAATGTCAAGTCGCTTTTCATAGGCTCAAAAGAAATTTCATTACGTGCAGTAGATAGCCTTGCACCATGTTTTACATATTCGGATTACCGTCTACCAATTTTGACGTTATTTGTTTGATTTCTTGTGACACGATTCTTTCTAGTCCACGGTGGAGAGTTTCCACCTTTTGATTTAAAGGAGACTTCAAGTTTGCTGTTAATGATTCAAGCTTTTGATGTAAACTAGTCATGTCATTTTCTTTAGTAAACTGTCACATGTTAACAAGTCACATGAATTATGTTGCATCTTCTCAAGTTTCTGGTGTATGTCATGCAGGTCGATATCCTTTTCCAGTTGAGAAGCATCAAGTACCGTCTTGAGATGCTGAACAGAGTTAATTAAGTATTCATCATAGGAATTCCGTGGAGGTTGGTCATTAAGATCGTTACAGAATTGTTTTCTATTTGGCGTTTCTGGTAATGGTAAATCTGATGATTCGTAGTACATAGTATCTCTTCTTTTCCCTTTTGCGTTAATTGCATCCTTCTAGAAAGGACTAGTGTGCTGCTTCATATTTCACTGTTTGAATATTAATGATTGCCGAAGTGAAAAAAGATTGTAAAATCAGTAACAGGCGTTGAAAAATACACTACACGTAGCCCAACACACAAAAAGTTCCAAGAAAAGTGAACAAGTTAAAAAAAAAAAAGACATCATAAAGCAAGATTCGAACCCGTGCATGTCTCTGAACAAGTCAGAAATGTCAACCGAAACTGCAAACGTCGACTGTGTTGTTTCCAGCGTAGTCCGGTCAATAAATCTTTCACAAAGACATTCTAGGACAGTTAAAAAAACAAACATACCAAAGTGTAGTTCTCGGCACTGAGTCCTTCCATGGAAAAATAACGAAAACGTCGGACGTGTTTAAAGGCGTCTTGCTAGCCTGTCAAGAGGAAATGTCGGAGAGGTAGGCAAATACATTTAGCAAAACGCTGATAGCCAAATACACATTTGAGGTAGCCAAATACAAAAGTACCATTGGCTACTGGGGTGGGGGGTATGTTTGTCTTCATATCTCAAATGCCCAGTACTGTTGGATACTGTCTGGCGTACTTTCCTTTTACGCCTTGGCGCATCTGGGTTGTACGGGGCGTAACAATCACAAGCCACGCCTGGCAATTGGCTCCAAACCCACGGATAGCAGCGAGGTGTACTGTGATGCGCCTTGTACTATTGACTAAGGACAAGGTGCACCGTTCTCCAAATGTACGTGTTACATAAATACTTCTAAATTATAACATTTAAAACGTAATGAAGAACGACTGAACTGAATTTCGTTAGACCTTTAATAAACTGCATTCTACCAAAAAGCCGACCAAAAAGATGGTCGAAAGTACGGATAAAGGAAAATGCATCTATAGTTATGAGCCCTTTGACGAAAGAAACAGTGCCCATGTTGATTAAATTTTAGAACAAATTCAGTTTAATTTTTTTTTGTAGCTTTATAATTTATTTTTTGCCTTAAGTCGTCTGAAGCTCGTGTAGAAGAACTCGCTTAGCAATCTTAGCAAAAAAGTTTAGCAAGGGACGGGTTTCCCAAGTATTTAATCCTGGAACCTGACAAAGATAATGGCCAGAATAAATCATGGCTGCTGCAGGAGCATGGTAGTTTCTCATATTGCCTTGGCCTGCTCTGATTACCAGGAATTTTGTAGGATTTCTTTTCCAATCATCGACTAGATCAGATTCTTCAACTTAGGCTGAGCTGCTCCACCATTCAGCCCCAGTGACAAACTTCATTCCAGGCATTCACATTTTAAAAGTAATTCAGTTCAGATTCATTTCTTACAGGTACTTGAGGTATTTCAGACTTTCTTCCGTTTAGCATACCTTGATCTACCCGTATTTCTATGTTCATTCCTGTACACCCCCTTACCCACATGTTTGGCAAGTAGCTATAACTTTGGTCACTGTAGTTTGCTCCCTACAGCTTAGGCAGTCAATTTTTACACCATGTTTTCGTCTCACAAGGCCATTCCCTCCTTTAGTAATAAAGTCATGGTACAAAATCATATCATTTCCAGCAAATTCACAAATGTTTTCTCAACACAGAAATTAGCTCTTATATTACGTCAAAGGAGGCCTCTTATTGGTGGAAGAAAACACGTTAATTTCTCATCGTGACAGCTACCGGAAGCCGCCTTGGCTACGAAGTAATGGAAAATAACTCACCTTTTATCATGCATTTTTAATAAAACAGAGACTCCTACGTGTGTGCTTTATGGGGGTAATAATAGATTATAACTTTAGGGCAACGACCGGCTAATGATGAAGAAGAAAAGAGATAGTCTTGTTAACATCTTTATTCTTTATGACGGTACATGCCCTCAAAATGGATCAACTCAAGTTCCGTACACAATCATTAAAGAAAAATTAACGTTATTTATACTCGAGTATTACAATAATGTTGGAGATATCTGACTCATTAGCAAAACCACTGTAAATAAAGCATAAATAAAAAAGTATAGGATGATATTTTTAGCACCGCTTGTATAATCAATTTTAGAAAACAAAAACACAGTAGGTGTTGAAATTCATTTTTTCATTTTACATTTCTAAATGTGAGTACAGATTTTATTGTTTAATAAAATCGTCGTGTAGGCATAACGCTAGAATATTTTGTCAAGTGTAACTGTAACCTCCCGCCTCCTCCCTATAATCTTTATCTAAAAATAGCTACCATTACAAGCCTGTCGTTTAACCCTTTAATGCCCATGCCGAACCGAATGGACGTATGTGGCCATTGGGCAGTAAAGGGTTAGTGTGGCTTCGAACGGGGCACCCGTGGACCCCTCACAAAGCTCGCGTTGCGCGTTGGGACTTAGTTTTTTGCCGTTCCGTAGCCGTCCACGTATGTGGCCATTGGGCAGAAAGGGTTAGTGTGGCTTCGAACGGGGGAGAGAAAAAGAGTTATTAACCCTTTAATACCCATGCTGAACTGGATGATTTTGTTTTAAAGTCACGGGATTCGGACCGGCATACACTTGGTTTGAAGATGAGGACGCTAACCACTGGATGCTAACCCCGGGGACCCCTCACAAAGCTCGCATTGCGCGTTAGGACTTAGTTTTTTGCCGTTCCGTATGTGGCCATTGGGCAGTAGAAGGTTAGTGTGGCTTCGAACGGGGCAGAGAAAAGGAGTTATTAGCCCTTTAATGCCCATGCCGAACTTTTTTTAAGTCTGGTCAGTCGTGGGATTCGAACCGACATTCAACTGGTTTGAAGACGAGGACGCTAACCACTGGGCTGTTGCTGCTCGCCTTGCTCGGGGTCCCCGGGGACCCCTCACAAAGCTCTCGTTGCGCGTTGGGACTTAGTTTTTTTTGCCGTTTCGTAGCCATCCATGTATGTGGCCATTGGGCAGTAAAGGGTTAATACCTTACAGGGAGAGAAGCTAATATTATGATCAAGTACTTCCGGAAGTTATTCATCAATTTTTTTTCTTTTTAACTGGGATTTGTATGCACTTTGTTAACACTCGTGAATTTCTGAGTACGAGTATCGATTTTATTGTCCAATAAAATCGTTCAGTAGGCCAGTACACAAGCACAACGCTAGAATATTTTTTTTTATTGTACCTGTAACTCCCCGCTCCCCCTCCGAATAATCTTTTTGTAAAAATATCTGCCATTACAAACCTGTCGTTAAAACCTTACATGGAGAGAAGCTACACTGCCTTTCATTCTTCTGCCTTTCATAACCTTTAAGTTTATGCTGAATTGCTTGTTAACGGTGTGACTATCACCACATAAACATGCATCTGCGTTTTAAATTATTGCACCAAAACTGGATGTTAATGAAATTACGGAATCATATTGAAACTATACAATTGAACAGTACTAAGAGATATGCACTGCTGAGAACAAACAGCAAGACGTAGGCTAAGTAAGTGACAGAAAGAGTACGGATTGAATGGTGAGGGGAAGAATTATGAGCTTGCAATTCCGTGGTTGTTTACCACTTTTCAAAATTTAGAAGGGTATCTGACGAAAAAAAAGCTGACGAATGTGATTTGAAGAAAAAACAGTAATAAATTGTTTATTATTTAAACAATTCTGGCGTTTCCAACAAGAAAGAGGCGAATGCCAAAACGTACATTTTACAGGCGAGGCATGAAACGTTTTAAATCCTCCAATACGCAAGGATAAACCATCGACCTCCTCAAAAATGTCCAGCTGCATATTAGGAAGGCATATGGAGAAAAGTTGGCATTAAAATTTTATTTATAAAGTGGAATTTAAAATTTTAATGAAACATTCAGAGCAAGAAAGGGGTATAAACCACCACAAAAACGCTGTAGCTCAAGAAAAAATAAAAATGTATATGTTTTTTGTTGTCATGGTACGATGTGGGCAAGAAGAAAATCTGAAAATCGTCAACTGTGGCGCTTACCCCCTCCTGGTTGGGGCCGCCAGAATTGCTTTAAGCAATCTTGTCTTTGGAAACATAAACTTGATAGACATGGGTGAAAAACACGTTGAACTATATTTAAACAACATCTTTGAAAAGAGTACCAAACTCTTTATATGAACCAACACGCCGAAATAACAGTGATGCATAGATTACACTTTGTCAGGAGCAATTGGAAAACTTTATATAATATAATATAATATAATATAATATAATATAATATAATATAATATAATATAATATAATATAATATAATA
>JAHWFP010019841.1:14940-25202 GCA_023313725.1 Lithobius niger
GAATAATACTTTGGACGTTAAATGAAAACTTGAAGATTGCTACCGCTAGTAGCAATCTTCTAGTTTTCATTTAACTTTCGAACTATTAGTAGTTGCGATTAACTTGGCTAATAGGATTAACCTTGGCGGCCTTTCCCTGGTGGAATGATATCACTACCTTCAAAGGCCGATCGTTTTTGGAAACTTGGCGGGTTTTTCTACCAGTTTTGGTTTTGGGTGTATATCACAACTTTCATAGGACTGTGAACGTACATAAGGTTACACCGTCCGTTTAAGATGCTTCAATCCCATTTTTGCACACACTGACTAAACAATCGCTGATTTCGTTCGCTTCGCTCACTCAATCAGCGCATCCCCTTCAGTTGTTTTGTTTAGTCCTTCACCTTCCCCTTAATTTTTCAAGATTTCGTTCACATTTAGTCATGCAGAAACCCCGGAAGGTCGTTGTTACTAAAACAGCAGAATGCGAAGCACTTTATTTTTGCGTTATTAACAAAAAACCCATTAGCTCGTGTATGATAGTATTGTTGCGTAACCATCATCTAACTCCATCCCTTTATTCTTACGCAATCCACGGCAACGTTAATGTTTCTTTATTTTATCCTTCGTTACAGTTCAGTTCTTAGTTCGTCCAGGCTTTTACAATAAATTTAAGGACCAGTCTTGATTGTTCAAGCCATTGTTGCTTAAAATCTTTGGTTGCAACTTGGAAAAGAAACGAAATTTAAATTCGCCCATGGCGAATTTCAAAACCCTCCCACGCATTTGTCCTGACCCCTACAACCCCCAAACCAACAAAAGGACCATCCTCAGATCACTATGCATCCGTGTGCAAAAGTTCAGGTACGTAGGCCTTCTCAATTTTGCGCTAGCCATGAGCAAAAAGTCTATGGGATTTAACATGGTAAAAATCTTATTAGCTAGCTAGCTAGACAGTAACATAAAAACAACGTTATTGACGCATCTTTTTCTCTATGATTGGTGTACACTCATCCTATAAATTTTAGTTTTTCTTAATCTCTGACCCTTCCCCTTACATTTTCCACAATTTGAAACATTTCTGTCGCATTGGGATTTATCCTCAACATGCCAAAATATGCTTTCAATTGCTTACAGTTAACAGACACATGTCTGCTAGTGAGCCGCCTTTTTATCATTAACAATCAATTTTTAACAATCGGATGTCTGCAATGGGATGATCTACTGTTACTTGGCGGTGACACACTAGCGTGTGTCTAGATAATCATCTGCTTTAACTATCAACCTGAAGTAATACTCCCTCCAATTACGTTTATGATGACATCAGGAAAACAAACTCACCCGGTTTCATTTAATCGCATCATTTCAAACAAAGCTCTTATATGCTTAGTGGCATGCATAAAGCGATACAATGAAAGAAATCTGTGAAAGGATCCGAATTTCTAGAAACCTGATTCTTTCCCTAAATCCTAAGAGCATGGCAAGCAGCGAATCCGAGTGTTGTCTGTTCTATCGAATAGCAAGCAGGCAGCAATGAGGGATGATAATTAATTTGGCGTGGTCATTCATTGGCAATAGGGGCCAATTCATTATGGCCGGCATCCACACTCAGCGAACGCCAAAGGTATACACGAACGAAGAGAGCGAGCCATGCATTCATCTTTTAGAGAGCAAGCTATATAGCGAGAGAACGTTCCCTTGTATAGTTCATCTGTGTTGAGCCTTGTGACCCTGTCAACAACAGAACAATCAGTGATTAATTTGCCTTATGTTGCTTGCGGAACAGGGGCCCGATGGCTGTGATAGCGAGAGCTTGCGGGGTCTTAAGGACAAGGAAATGGATTCAGAAATTTGCATAATAACGGAGACAGACCGACCCCGGGCCTGGTGCAACCAAGATAAAAAGAAGAAAGAATAATAAAAGATAGTGAGGAAATGGCTTGATCATCGCAGCTTCTACGTTTCCTGCTTCCACAATAGGGGCGCTGGCGGTCGACTTTTAGTCTGCTTGAATTGGCTTAACTTTCTTGGTTCCTATACCAACCAACACGTGCAGGGAATTCAACTAAAACATAAACCTGCAATCTTTCGGGAAGATAGCGAGGTTGCACCCAACGGCCTGCAAATATTATTCGTCTTGTTATTGCTGGTTGTGCCGTTGGAAGTTTCACTGCACATAGCCTCGTCCAGTCAGTGCTCGGCGTATGTATGAATAAAATTCTATTGTTGAACTCGAAACAATGGGAGATTTTTCACGCTGGCGCTCGAAATCCAACTCAAGGTCAAAGGTGACACAAGTGAGGCAATTTCTCATTAAGACGTCGCCAAAGGATGGTAGCGTCGATAAAAGAAGGTGTAGGTGCTGTTCACGTTCCCTTAATATAATGCTGGACATCGATGAAGCTGTCATCCATTGGATTTTTCTTCAGCAAACAAAGACAGGCTCGTTTCTCTGTTAATGAGTTGCGTTAAAGATGAAGTTTGTAAATTAGTTTGCATTAAAATGTTTGTATCTCAGCTGCAAAGATAATCACAGTCCTTAGAATTTAGATTTAAAAAATACACGAATTCAAGGTAAGCTATCCCACGAATTCGGATATTCACCTGAAGTTTATAGAAAATGACTTCCCACCAAAACTAATTAGCGTTTTCAATGGGCCATTAAACGGACAAAAGGTGTTCAAAATTTTAGTAATGCATGGTGGAATGCAAAAGAGCTTTTTGTCCTGTGCCATCGTCTGTGTTTTGCTTGTCTGCCTGTGTTAATGATAATCTTTGGTCACATATACCTGATTAATTTCGAATTGTCCACGTTCATTTTATATTAATGCCCAATACATGAAATTAAATTTGTTATAAATAAAATGGATTAAACGACGCTGAAGTTTCTGACTCTCAATTATGTAACACGAGATTTTGACTAGGCCTTTGGAAAAATCTATATCCAGAGAAGTTAATCAGAAATTAACATGAGAGCAGACCTCAACACCTAAAAGAACAACTGAAAGCACGAGTATCAAATATTTCAACTACTAGTCGATGACCATTGATACACACATTTAGCCAATAATTAAAGCAATTATTGTTATTATTATTAACTACACACAAATTACTGCAAATGATATGAAGTTATAGGACGATTAAAGCCAGTCAGCAGAAACTAAGTAATATCACTGCTATAAATTAGCGTGCTGGCAGTTCTCTCTGCTACTTACGGACATTCGAGGTTTCCTATTATTTATATTTTAGTGTGATCTTTGCTAACTTGGAACTTTCTTATGCACTTAAAAATTTGTTTGGGTAAACTCGAAAGGTCAAGTTAAATTTTTTTTATTTCATATGTGCACTTTAGAATAGAATAGAATAGAACAGAATAGAATATGGTAGGCGGCGCCGCGCCAAGGCTAAAACGAGGGCGCCCAACCCCCCCCCCCCCGACTATATTTACCCTCCCCCCCCCCCCTTTCTGGCTATATTTGACCTTTGCGTGTTGTTCAAGTGCTTGCAATATTATACCATAAATAAACCGGATGTGTACTAGTAAAATTATACAGTACACATTCACAGAAGAGTCTTATCACTAGACTCAATCCTCATTTGGCCATTCCTTCACTTGTTCTGCGTGAGTAGGTCTGAGCAGGTCGAGTAGGTGGAGTAAGAGCAGGTAAGAGTAGGTTGGTAGGTTCACCATTTTGACAAATCTTTAGTTCATAAAGGCAGTTTAAATATTTTGTTATTTTGTATGTATGATTTTCTGTGTATATGAATTTATTTTTTTTTAGTAAACTTTTATGTCTATACTATTCAAGGAAGTAGTGAGAATCAATGGTTGCTGATATATTATCTAAACCGAGTGCTTAGTCAAGCCGCATATGGATTGGTTTGGGACCACATGAGTACTTTGATCTACCAATCACAACAATCTAAAGTGTTTCTCATGTGTAGCCTAACTTGCTAGGTACTGAATGTTGTACCAGAAATGGTAGAACACAATAAATTCAAATTCTATTTTAATGATTTATTATCTAACTAGATGGTCTAATCGTCATTGTACAAGCGCCAAGAGTGAGTGAGTGAGCTCTCAAGTCAGTTGAAGCACTATCTACATTAATAAAAGCCAGTTGCAGTGTTGTAAAACGGCCACCCGACCCTGACGGCCACCCGTCTAATTATAACAGTAGGCTATTCAATTATTGTAAACGGAATGAATGTTGCTAATAAACTGAAACGATGGATGAAACAATGCCTCAGTTCAGGCATATGCATCATCATAACCATTAAAAACTTGCAGTCCCTTATGTATACTAACTGAGAAAAAAACGGCTTCGCCGTTTAGAAAAAAAAACATTAGAGCTCGTATCCCCATACTCACAGCCCTGAAGGTAAACGAATAAAAACGGATTAGAGTTCACTCAAACGCAATGAACTATAAATTGAACTATATTTTGTGTTCATTTTGTGTATGCACTTTTATCTTTCAATTTTGTAGCGTTTTGCTGTTTATGGCGTCTATTTTGTGTGTGTTTGTGGGTTTACGTTTTGCGAATTGGAGTACAAATTATAGTTCGTTGCGTTCGAGTGAACTCTAATCCGTTTTTATTCGTGTACCTTCAGGGCTGTGAGTAAGGGGATACGAGCTCTAATGTTTTTTTTTCTAAACGGCGAAGCCGTTTTTTGCTCAGTTAATTTGTTGGCTTTTTTCGCTTCCATTTTATATGTGCCCACTGTTCACCGATTTTTGTTTTCGTAAAAACGGAACATTAGAAATGGATACTTATGTTTAGGTTCCGCCGAAGGTTTGTCCCATAATTATTATTTGATGGCAACACATTAGCGTATTTCTGGATTTAGCATGCGTCATGTCGATGAGTAGTTGATTCTGGATTGTTTCAGTATCGTGGCAACAATCGCGGAAACAATTCAACTGGCTTCTCGAAGCCCGCATTGAAAAAGTAAATTACTAACAAAAACGTCAAGTGTGCCGTAAAAAAGGGGGTTATAAGATTGAAGTTACACTTTACTTGTTAAAATGTACACGGATAAAATTTAGATGATTTTAAATTGAAATAATCAAATGTACAAATGAGAAAATTGCATCTGTTTAAGTGCTGTTGTGCTTTACGTTTGAAATATATGATAGGTAAAGCACAACAGCACTTAAACAGATGCAATTTTCTCAATTGTACATTTGATTATTTCAATTAAAAATCATCCAAATTTTATCCGTGTACATTTTAACAAGTGAAACTTCAATCATATAACCCTTTTTTTTTTACAGCACACTTGAAGTTTGTGTTAGTAATCCGTGTACCTTTTGTACGGCTATGGCGTCATGCTACAAAGGTTTATGTATGCATTATATATGCATGCATTGTTGCTGGCCAATTTGAAACAATTCAACTCAGCTCTGAAAGCCTGCGTTTACGAAATAAATACGCCATACTATCGTTTCTAGCTGCCAACAACGTAGCTTAGTTTGGTTTAAATCTATATGCGTTTAGCTGAAACACGGATTCTTTCAATTCAATTCAATTTATTGCCCGGAGCCGTGACCAGCAGTCGTACGCTCCATACAAAATACAACAAATTTAAACAACAACGAAACTACTTAACTACTACTTTAGTACTACTTTACTACTCTACTACTGTCAATCCAAAACACTGAATTCAAAACACCCCAGAAAACAATTGCACCAAGTCTCCACACTAAACCACCGCATTAAACTACAGCACTGCACCAAAATACTGCACCGTGCACCATCCACTGCCCACTGCGCACCGGAACAAAATAGCACCACCTCCTCACGTGGTCGCGTCAGCCAGCTGCTGCTCACTCACTCACCCTCTCCACTGTACACAAGAGCACAACAACACCAAATCATTACTTGATCACATTGACCATTGTTGACCACTGTGTAGACTACACGCAGAGAACCAGCAGACAGCCAGAGAAGAACAGCCATCCACCACCAGCAGAGAACCAGTGGAAGGTGCAGAGAGCATGCAAGTCATAGTTGAACACCTGTCGCAATGCAGTATCTCGCTAGCGAGAGCAACCTCTGCACCGGCGCCCGACCCATTGTGAGAGACAAAGGCAACGTAGTGTTGGCATTTCCTTGACCCAAACCGCGGTGATGCTCATGTGCAGGGCAAGCAAGAAGGAAATGTTCTGGGGACATGTCAAGATTGCATAACGGACAAGATGGCGAGGCCACCCAGCCTTTGTGTTGGTGCGCTAGCAGGAGCGAGTGGCCTGTGCACAGCATGGAGAGTAACTTGGCTTCTGAAAACCGCAACTTGTCCAGATTGAGGCGCATGTTGCAAACTGGCTGAACCAAATACAGGGTCCTCCTAGTCTCCGCACCATCCCACTCCCGCTGCCAAACCCACTGGCTCCACTTCTGAAGCAGAGGCCTCCACGCCTTGATAAGACCGGTGTCACCGTAGCGACATCTTGAGTAGCCACTGCATGCGCCAGCCCGTCAGCCTGCTCATTTCCCTAGACACCACTGTGTCCCCGCACCCACTTGAAAACCACAAAACTATTTCGAGATGCCATCCAGAATTTCTACCCAATGGTATAAACAATCGGGTCACAGACATCCAAACTAGCCCACGCCCGATTAAGACGTCTGTAGCTCGACAAAGAGTCCATATGAATAGCAAAGGATGGAAGGGCTAGATCCAATGCCACATCCAGCGCGATGGAGATCTCAATCATCTCACACAATGTACTAGACATCACACCACTCACGTACCTCTGCAGTCTGCAGTGATACTTTTAGGGATGGTACGCTCACTCCAATGCCACCAACGGACATCTCTGCATGAAACGAAGCGTCACAGAACACATCGCACTCAGCCGACGCGCACCCGTAAACCGTGCATAGATCCGGACACCAAGTCCAGGAGCTCAGAGGACTAACCCATCCAATTTCAAAACAGAACTCCGACTCATGGAGCAGGATTGACACTCCAAGACCCGCCACCTCTAGAAGGCTGCGTGCCTTCTCACTCAATTTCCTATAATCCACCAGAATCCTTCCAACTGGGTAGGCCTCACCCCTGCTAAGGTTGCACATGTAAAGAGCTGCAAGCAATTCCTTTGCTCGACAGGCCAGTGGTGGCTCACCGCACTCCACCCACAGCACCTGAACCGGAGTGGACGCAATACAACCAGAGACACAACGCAAGCACTCATTTACCGCTGTCTGCAGGGTTTTGATGTGTCGCACAGAGATACTCAGGAACGGCCGATGGTAGTCCAGCCCAGCTCGTACAAAAAGCCTGTACGTTGCCAGAAGAGACCCCCTATTCACAGTCGTGCATCCAACCAGTGCCCGCAGTATAGAGGCCCGTGACTGAATTCTCCCACTCAGCATAGTTGTGTGTGCATTCCACGTTAGAGCAGAGTCAAGCACTACCCCCAGGTATTTAACTTGCACATTCGGCTAGACACACACTCCACCAACACTAAGCACAACTGTTGGGTACAAAGTCCCAGACTTAGAAAACACAACTAGCTCCATTTTAGCCGGTGCCAAAAGCAACCCCCTCTCTCTCAAACGCTGAGCAAGCTTGTTGAGCATGCTCTGCCATGAGGCTTAAATTCGTACCAAAAAACCACAACGCCACATCATCCGCATAACAAACAATGTTGTATGACGCACCCAGTTCTACAAGTACGTCATTAATCGCTATCGCAAAGAGCGTCGGACTGAGGCAGCTCCCTTGCGGAAGACCACGGCCAGTGCTGGCTTCCGCCGACCAAAACTTGCCAGCACGCGTGACAAACTTACGCTTGCCCAGGAGGGCTGCCACAGTCCGAGCCAACTTAGGGCCAACTCCCATGCGTACCAAGGCAGCTCTAACCCACTCAATCGACACCATATCATACACTGCTTTAATATCTAGGAAGATGGCCATGACCACCTTTCCCTGCGCCCGTCAACAAGTACAGAATGGCATCCTGCGCGCCTCTAACTGGCCTGTAGCCGAACTGTGCCGGGGTGAGGCACCCACAGTATTCAACATGCCAACTGAGGCTCCGGATCACCATACGCTCAAAAACCTTGCGCATGAATGACAACTGTGCTATTGGTCTATAGTTTATCAGACTCGACTTGTCACTACCAGTTTTGTGTACCGGAATTAAAATTGTGTACATCCACGATGCAGGTTGGTCTGCACCATCCAGGATGTCCTTAAAACGAGCTAGTAAATCTTCCTTGGCCTCGTGCGACAGGGCCTTAAGGTCCCCATATGAGACCCTGTCTACACCCGACGCACTCGAGCTCTTGCACCTCGCCAGAGCAGCTTCATACTCCAACATATCCCAGCGTGCATCACAAACATTAGAACTAGACCATACACACCCTGGGGCAAGAGGCGGCAGAATACCACCAGGAAGGGAGTACACACTGGCAAACCGCTGATTGAAGGCATCCGCCATTCCCTCACTCCGAAGCACAACACGACTAGTATCTAAAGAGCGAGTGTCATAAACCCAAGTTGAAGCAATCCTCGAATCCTGCTGACGTAGTATGCGCCATGCCTGTGCCAGCGATGCAGCAGATCCTACACGACTGCACAGTCGCCCACCAAATTCCTCCTTTTCCTTCCTGATGAGGTACGCTGACTCCCTAGCTGTGCCCTTGTATGCAGGCCTCAAAATTTAAGACTTCGCACCCTACGGTTTAAAACTTGAAGATTTAAGGAAAAATCAAGACCATTTAATTTTGGTTCTCCACAACGAGCTAGCTAACTCAAACAACGACAATGTTAGTTTCCCAGCACCCAACCATCGTTGCATCTTGTTCGAGTGAGCTGTAATCATATCAAAAACCAAAACTGGTAAAAGGGGCCGCCAAGTTTCGAATGGTTCAGCCCTTCAAAGGAGTAATATCAACAGACCAAAACATTCACCAAGTTAATCGCACCGCTTATTAATTCGAAGGTTAAATGAAAACTAGAACATTGCTACTTGCGTCCAAACTATCATTCGGTGCGATTAAATTGGCGAATGTTTTGGTCTGTTGATATCACTCCTTTGAAGGGCCGAACCATTCGGAACTAAGCAGCCCCTTTTACCAGTTTTGGTTCTTGATATGATATCACTCCTTTTTTTAATTGTGTATTGGCTCAACTCCACAATCCTGCAAATGTATCCTATAAAGTGCCACGTCAACAAGAAAATAGTTATGAACAGTTTGCTACTACCTTTTACCTATAGGCTGAACCATTCTCAACTTATTCACCTCTTTATGTTTTTTTTGGTTTGGTTTTAATTTTGTTGTGATTTGTTTTATTTAGTTAGTTTGGGGGTTTTGATATCATTCCTTTGAAGGGCCGAACCACTCTCAACTTAGTTTATTTTCCTATGATTTTACAGTTGGTTTATTTTTTGTGAGTTGGACGTGAATACAATTTCTTTGGCAACGTTGTTTAAATTTATTGTGCTGCACTAATGCGTGTCTAGGCACGCACGTTAGTATACACGTTGTCCCTGCCGAACTATGGCCGTCCAATGAGAGACGATGCCGACAATACTAACAATGGTTATAACAATATTTTCGTACTTACGCGCCCTCCCACGTCGTTCCCGTTACGCCCCCAAGCTCCAAACCATGAAAGGTACGCAGTTCGTATTGTACTGCACTCATTCACCCAATTTCATAACTGGATGCCTTCTCGTTATTTTGGTGTCGATGAATAATCACCCTATGGAAATTAACATGGGGATGAGCGGACTAGCTAGCTAAGGAACTAGTAACACATTTACAACGTTATTGAGGGTCAGATTTTGCATTGAAAGCAGCTTAGCTGTCATTCCTACACGAGTTAATTTTTGTCACGTGGGTCACTGCTCTCGATTTCAACACAATTTAAGCTTTTGTACCGCATTATTATTTTTTCTCAAGTACCTCAAATGTGCTCAACTATGCTTCAAGATATAAGCATATGGCGCCGCGCTACAATGGTTTACAACCTCAACAATTGAACTGGTGTGATGTTTGTTGTGATGATTGTTGCCTAACTTGGCGCGGCACGCTAGCGTGTGTCTAGATCCGATATCGTCCGCCTCTCCTATTTTTACCCTATTGTTACATGTTGCAGCATTGTAACATTTTGACATTGTTAAACGCTGCGCCGCCGCCTCCGCCTCCTCCTCCTGTCTAATTTTCTGAAATTCTCGTGCGGAAACGAACTCTAATTAACACTGGCGACAGCCAGTGTTAGTAAGGGTCGACCTAGGACCTCTGTGTTAAACTCTCAACTTTGAG
>JAHWFP010019841.1:28372-52224 GCA_023313725.1 Lithobius niger
TACAATATTCTTGACACGGAAAGCCAAATGGGCTAAAACTTTTGCTCCCACCTAGAGATCGAACCAATGAACCGATTTTCAATTTGTATAGCTTAAAATGTAGGTATTAACACCGACCAGGGCCTTTTGAACCCGATTTTGATGTGACTGCAGTATACTCGTCGGCAGAGCAATTATTATTGCAAAGCACTGGGCAGAAATCATTAAAGTTGCTGTTGGGACTCTTTGTACTCACCTGGAGATCGAACCACTGAACCGATTTTCAAGTTCTATACCTTAAAACGTAGGTGTGGACAAGGCCTAGAGTATTTCGCATGCTATTTTAATGTAACTACAATATTCTTGATACGGAAAGCCAAATGGGCTAGCAATTTTGCTCTTGCCAAGAGATCGAACCATAGAACCGATTTTCAAGTTCTGTAGCTTAAAAAGTAGGTATGGACAAGACCTAGGGCCTTTCGCATGCTATTTTAATGTAACTACATTATTCTTGACACGGAAAGCCAAATGGGTTAGAACTTTTGCTCTCACCTAGAGATCGAACCAATGAACCAATTTTCAATTTGTACAGCTCAAAATGTAGGTATTAACACCAATCAGGGCCTTTTGAACACGATTTTGATGTTACTGCAGTATTCGCATCGGCAGAGCAATTATTATTGTAGAGCACTGGGCAGAAATCATTAATGTTGCTGTTGGAACTGTTTGTCCTCACCTGGAGATCGAACCACAGAACCGATTTTCAAGTTCTATAGCTTAAAACGTAAGTATGGACAAGGCCTAGGGCCTTTCGCATGCTATTTTAACGTAACTACAATATTTTTGACACGGAAAGCCAAATGGGCTAAAACTTTTGCTCCCACCTAGAGATCGAACCAATGAACCGATTTTCAATTTGTGTAGCTTAAAATGTAGGTATTAATATCGACCAGGGCCTTTTGAACCCGATTTTGATGTGACTGAAGTATACTCGTCGGCAGAGCAACTATTATGGCAGAGCACTGGGCAGAAATCATTAATGTTGTTGTTGGGAATCTTTGTCCTCACCTGGAGATCGAACCACTGAACCGATTTTCAAGTTCTATAGCTTAAAACGTAGGTATGGACAAGGCCTAGGGCCTTTCGCATGCTATTTTAATGTAACTACATTATTCTTGACACAGAAAGCCAAATGGGTTAGAACTTTTGCTTTCACCTAGAGATCGAACCAATGAACCAATTTTCAATTTGTACAGCTCAAAATGTAGGTATTAACACCAATCAGGGCCTTTTGAACACGATTTTGATGTTACTGCAGTATTCGCATCGGCAGAGCAATTATTATTGTAGAGCACTGGGCAGAAATCATTAAGTGGAGTAACAAATTTTTGCAGACATTTTGTAGAAAACATAAATTTGGTACACAAGTCTTTCTTAACAGTAAAAATCGAACCAGCCATGGACCCCAATGAAATACCCAAAGTGCCATCAGTGCCCCCCCCCCCTCCCGCCAAGAACCTCCTCGTGACGTCTCCCAGGGGTTTGGGCAACAAATTCTTATAGATCAAGCTAAAAACATGAAATTGGGTGCAAAATTCACTCTTAGTAGTATAAAATGAATCAGCCATGGAAAAGACTCTCTTATAACAGTTATTTTAAGGTGATTACAGTGTTCTTTTCTGTGTTATTCTTGCTAAAACAAGAAAAAGAAATAAGGGATATTAGTATTAAAAAACGCTTAAGCGTATAAAATACGGATGTAAGCCTTAAAAAGCTTAAAGCCCTAAAGGAACAGATATTAGAAAAAGACATGTAAGCCATCACCCTGCTGAAAATGAACTGCAGAAAAACTGCAGAAAAAAAAGTGCAGTAAAAGTGCAGTAAATTGCCCACCTCAAAAAAACTGCACTTCAAACTGCAGTTAAACTGCAGTTCAATCTGTAGTTAAACTGCAGTTCAAACTGTAGTTAAACTTCAGTTTTTTTCCAAAAATTGCTTTTGGTAGTAAAATAAAAAAAATCATAATATAAATTCTAGCTATGTTTCAAACCTTAATCTTATAATAGACTGTGTGTGTACAGTTGCTAATGTTTCGGTTCTACAAGTTTTATTCTGAACTTACAAGCATATACCTAGCCTAATACACTCTTACGTTTCTTACAATGATGCAAGTTGTCATCCAGCCTTATATACCTAGCCAATCACTAAGCGTTAATGTGTATGGTTCCAAGTTTTGTATTTTATGGATATCCGCTAAAGTTTTTTATGCAGCTGTTTTTTTATTTTTTTTTTATTTACAGAGCGTAACGGCCTAAAACACCATGAGCTCTCTCTAAAACTACTTAAGACTAAAGACCTAAAGTTACAATCTGTCTATACACTTCACACTGCAACCGGCCAGCTGGGGAACAAGAGAGCACGAGATACCCTGGGTCCCTAGGTAAAACGCTGCGTCGCCCTACAAAAACCTAATGTCCTGTGCAGGGGGCCTATACCAAACGAGGAGTGTGGCGAAACACCAAGGGCCTTATGCATAGGGTCAACCCCAGCGGCAACCACAAAACGGCGCTGAGCCGTCCACCGGGGGCACTCAAAAAGAAAATGACGCACCGTCTCGTCATCAACACCACAGATGCAGAGTGAAGAGCGGGACCACCCTAGCCGAAACAAATGTGCCCTGAGTTGAATATGCCCTGTACGGAGCCTGGAAAGCAAACCGGCATCCCGTCGAGCGAGACCGTTGAGAGGGTCTGGACATGCAGTGGTTGGATGTAACGCAAAAAGACTGCGACCCAACTCACTCCCAGACCACGCCGCTGCCCACTCCCCCCCAACAACCCCCTCAACCACCGGTCGCAAGTCCCTAGGACCAAGGGCAAGCCGGACCACGGCCGAGCCATCAACAGAACCCTGTCTAGCGAGGCTGTCTGCCAACTCATTACCGAAACTGCCTGAGTGACCCTTAACCCAGACAATGGAGACAGACTTGCCACACAGGTACTGCGAGAACAGCTTCCACCCTATCTCAAATGCAACAGGGTGGGAGCATTGCAGAGATTGGAAACAGCGACGTAAGAAGCCAAGACCAGCCAATGAGTCAGTCAAGACACAGTATTCCGGTACCTGCAAGTCAGAACCAATGTCGAGGGCCACGGAAATGGCAGCAAGTTCCCCAACGAAAGCCGAGGGTAGTGGGTCGAGGGAGAAACGGTACTCCAGGTGCCAACTTGGAACACACACCCCAATCCCCCCTCTCCTCTGGGCCGCAAAGAAAGACGCATCGCAAAACACCTCCACCCCAAACCACCCAGCCCCAACTCCCTCGGCCCGCAGAGAAGCCAGCGCGGCAGGGCACCAAAGCCATGGGGCCGTCGGGTGAATGAAAATCGGAGGGGAAAAGCCAATCAAATCCCTATGCATGAGCAGGGACACCCCCTGTCCCGGGGCACCCAGCAAAGCACGGGCCCTTCCCGTGCAGCTGTTGGCTTGACTTTAAACAGTCAATTGGCATTGATTGTTCTACACCATACCAACCCTTTCTTGTACCATAAAACTTTGTTCATAATTAAAAAAGTGACACAACATCACTATCAATATTGGTAAACTGCAGTTATTTTGCAGTTTCTGAGTTGGCCTGCTGAAAACTGCAGTTATTTTACAGTTTTGGAGTTATCTTGTTGAACTTCACAACCTGTAGTGTAACTGCCTTTATTTTGCAGTTTTTTTAATTGCTGTTAATGTGCACTTTCACCCATTTATTCATTATCGGTGAAATTTAATTTTGTCGATAATTTTGCCAAAAATTGACGTTCAAATACACTATTTTACCCTTTTTCCGACAGCATTCGAATAGAGCTAAATTTAAGTCACTAGGTTGGCCGCAAGTCATTTAGCAAAACCAAAAATAAGTTCCAAATGGCAGTAGCTTGACATTTTTTCTGTAGGAGCAACTAATAATTTTTTACTCCCCCCCCCCCCACCCCAAACAAAATTAAAAACTCCTACTTTCACAAATCCCAAGTGACACACTTTATGCTATTTCCCTCCTTCCGCCCAAAAAAAACCTATACCAGCCGAACTGTCTAAGAAAGACGCAGTCTCTTCCCTGCAACAACTTGCTGGAGAGAAAGGAAGGTAACAAAGTCAATTCTAAAATAGACAAAACAGAGCAAGCAAATTATCATCAAATTAATAAAACTGAAAATTTTTCTTAACAATGTCCTGTAATTCCTAAATCACGTTGAACTAAAGTTTGCTTAGCTCCCAAATTTTAGAAGAAAAAAAGAAAATAAATATTCGTTATCGGATCCCGGTACTCGATTAGTATATTGGTATCAGATCGGATTGGCAAAAAGGGGTGTAACACTGAAAAACAGGCATTTGGCACAAAATAACTGAAAAATACGGCCACTTTAATTCTAAAGGTGGTGATGCGATAGTTATCATATTACCATAACATCAACAAGGTCAAAACTTTGTAGGTGATGGTCCTAAGTCCTACATGAGCATGCATAAACATTTATAAAGTAGGGACGACTTCCTGGATTTTTCTTAAAGGCGCCGCACAGTATATGTTAGTCAATATTGTTACAAATAGTTATTGCCGAATAATTTGTTCAGAGAATTCGGTAACTAACAATTAAAATTAATGTAAATCTTTTTCATTCCCTATTTAATTGATCATTAGTAATCGAGGCCGTTTGGCTTTCTGTCCTGTTTATTATTGACAATTTTGTCATCGCCAAATGGCCGATCCCACTACTGACTAGTAGGGCACAAAAAAAACAGTGCAATCAAAATTAAAAAAAAAATGCGTGGTAAAGAAAATAACCTGTGGATAGGCTTAAAAAAGCCCGGTGGGGGGGGGGGGGTTAGCTGCATTGGCACACCGTGTTTCATGATAGCCACACTGTTGGTTTTCGAGCCCCAATTTCTGCGGTTTTTGTTTTACATTAGTTGTACGTAACCTTCTCAGCAGTTCAACTCCAGTTATTTTGCAGTTTTCAAGTTAACTTGTTGAATTTCACATAAGCTGCAGTTTAAGTACAGTTTTTTTAAAGTTTTTTTGCGGTTACCATCGAATCTGCAGTTAAACTGCAGTTTAATTCCATTAAACAAGTTTTTTTAATGTTTTTTTGCAGTTGCCGTCGAAACTGCAGTTTTTCTGCAGTTCATTTTCAGCAGGGCAGCGTCGCACTAATACGTGTAAAAGAAGCTCCCGCTTGTTTTTTGGGTCGCTGGATATTCTTTTACACGTATTAGTGCGACGCTGTTGGCTTACATGTCTTTTTCTAATATCTGTTCCTTTAGGGCTTTAAGTTTTTTAAGGCTTACATCCGTATTTTATACGCTTAAGCGTTTTTTAATACTAATAAAGTAAATAAGTCACTCAGTCGTGTCGGCCGTCCAATTTTGAGGCCTCAAAATTTAAGACTTCGCACCCTGCGGTTTAAAACTTGCAGATTTAAGGAAAAACCAAGACCATTTAATTTTGGTTCTCCACAACTAGCTAGCTAACTGAAATCACGACAATTTACTTTCCCGACACCCAACCATTGTTGCATCTTGTGCGAGTGAGCTACAATCCGATATTGTGCGCCTCGCCTATTGTTACCCCATTGTTACATGTTGCAGCATTGTTAGCCGCTCCGCCTCCGCCTCCTCCTCCTGTCCAATTTTCTGAAATTCTCGTGCGCTAATATAATTAACTGAGCAAAAAATGGCTTCGCCGTTCAGAAAAAAAAAACCATTAGAGCTCGTTTCCCCATACGCACAGCCCTGAAGGTACACGAATAAAAACGGATTAGAGTTCACTTGAACGCAACGAACTATTATTTGTGTTCATTTTGTGTATGCATTTTTATCTTTCAATTTTGTAGCGTTTTGCTGTTTATGGCGTCTATTTTGTGTGTGTTTGTGGGTTTACGTTTTGCGAATTGGAGTACAAATTATAGTTCGTTGCGTTCGAGTGAACTCTAATCCGTTTTTATTCGTGTACCTTCAGGGCTGTACGTATGGGGATACGAACTCTGTTTTTTTTTTTCTAAACCGTTTTTTGCTCAGATTATTTGTTGGCTTTTTTCGCTTCCATTTTATATGTGTCCACTGTCCACCGATGTTTGTTTTCGAAAAAACGGAACATTAGAATTGGATACTTATGGTCAGGTTCCGCCGAAGGTTTCTCCCATGATTATTATTTAATGGCAACACATAGCGTATTTCTGGATTTAACATGCGTCATCTCGATTCTGGATTGTTTCAGAATCGTGGCAATAATCGCGGAAACAATTCAACTTGCTTCCCGAAGCCCGCATTGAAAAAGTAAATAAGTCACTCAGTCATGCATCTTGTTCGAGTGAGCTATAATCTGATATTATGCGCCTCGCCTACTGTTACCCTATTGTTACATGTTGCAGTATTGTAACATTTTGACATTGTTAGCCACTCCGCCGCCTCCTCCTCCTGTCCAATCTATATATATGTATAATTACAAACAAAAACGTCAAGTGAGCCGTAAAAAAGGGGGATATATGATTGAATTTTCACTTGTTAAAATGAACACGGATAAAAATTGATAATTTTTAATTGAAATAATATAATGTACAATTGAGAAAATTCCATCTGTTTATGTGCTGTTGTGCTTTACGTTTTGGAGGGTGTATAATGAAAGAGGACGAGCGACCGACAATATCAAATAAACAGATGTGGCCTATAACAATCGACATATTGCATTAATAAAGCTAGCTCTTAAGAGCCGTCTTGGAAGAGTTTCAAAGTTTGTTGAGTAACAATCACTGCATGCACAACCGTTGTTGGGTTTGTTGGACTTGGTATCAGAACAGAGAAACGTCATCCATTGAAAATAAACATCTACATATATAATAGGCAGCAGGCGGCCAAATTACCGGCCACGCCATTCCGTCGTACAATCAAGTACCCCACCCTGCAGTGCCATCTGTTGACGGGATTCGCCTTCAAATTCGGGTTGGGACACTTTTCCAACGTCTTCGAACAAATGGCGCCATTTACCAAACCTGCCATGTCGCCGTATATTGACGGCCTTGGACTACACGTTCGGGTTATAACACTTTTTCCAAAGTCTTTGAAGAGATGGCGCCACTTACCAGAACAGCCGCACCGTTTTTGGGTTCGTTTTGGTATTGTTGTGGTGCCAAAGCCGCCAACAAAGTGTTAGTTGCGTGGACTGTGCCATTGTCGTCGTTTGAGCTTACTAAACTAGACAACTTTAAACCAAACGACGATTGGTTCTTAATTTCGAGGATGGCAGCTTGATACGATGGAAAGGCGCATTTATTTCCTAAATGTTCACTTCCAGAAAGGAGTTGAATTGCTTTTAAGTGATCGGCAACAATCGTTGCTTGCAACAATGTCACCATGCACGGTACCGAGGTGAATTGTTTCAAAGGATTAACTTAAACATAGGGCTACTTGCTTACTGAATGCTGGATTTCTCGGGGCTTTTTTTTAGCCTTCAGTCAAACATACGCATGCAACTTTTCCGGGCCTGCACCAAAGGGGAAATGTCACGAGGCGGCGTTTTCGGGGGGTACGGAAGAAGGTGCCAGGGCAAGTGTGTGTGGCGGCCAATGCATGCTACCGAAGTGAATTGTTTCAAAGGAACATGGGATTACTTGCTCACTGAATGCTGGATTTCTCAGTGATAGGGTTTTTTTTTAGCCTTCAGTCAAACACACGCCAGCGACTTTTCCGGGGATGCACCAAAGGGAGAATGTCACGGGGCGACGTTTTCGGGGAGGGGGAGGCGGGCAAGCGTGTATGGGGGAGACACGTATGCAAATCCGGGCGGCAGCAGGAATGTGGGAATTGGGGGTTAAAGTAATTGTGTGTGTGTGGGGGGGGGGGGGAGGGCCATATGTGGGAGCCATTCACATGTTCGGTCTTCGGTTTGATAATTTTAAAACCAAAGACCAAACACCTGAGGTGCCAGAGGGAAGCGGAGAGATATTCAGAACCCACCTGTGCAGGAACGGGGTGCGGTAGGGGAAGGGGGAGCAGGGATGTGTGAGTGGTGGGTAAGGGGGGTGCGGTAGGGGAAGGGGGAGCAGGGATGTGTGAGTGGTGGGTAGGGGGGTGCGCAGCATGCGCACGGGCACAACTAGTTTACTTCCATAACACAAATCAGCAGGGGTTCAAAGAGGGAGCAGAGATGGGGATATTCAGACCACACAATAGGGGAAACCGGGACCCACTACAGTGTTACGCTCAGGTATGCGGGAACCAGCTAGCCGGCATATGTTACGCCGGGGGTACAGCTAGTTTTCTGAAATTCTCGTGCGCAAACGAACTCTAATAAGCACTAAGTGCTAATACATACCTACAAAGCGACTGCCAGTTATTAATGGTTACTAGCGGAGTCGCTCGCGTCGTCTCGCTACGCTCGAGGAGCTTTCATGCTGCAACTCTTATGCTGACGACGGACATTCCATATCTAACACGATCAAGCAAATGATCATAGTGCAGTACGTGTTTTTCGTAAGAGCCGGGGTATAATGAATTTATTGGAGCCATGGCCCATAGCCAAACGCCCTACTATAAAGCAACTTAAGTACATGTACATATTGAACCTAGGACCACACACCGTCATTCATCATACCCTGATGCTACTACGCTGATCTTCGCCACGACGCTGTTTCACAAATTTACTGCAAATCTACCCTTTGCAGCCTTGCAGATGTTAGGCTTAGTTGATGCATAAATGATAACCATAAATCAGTCCAACGGTCTGACTACCCAAGCGCTACGTGCGCTTCTTAAGACGAAACATGCGATTTGTATCCTGTCGGCCTTAGCTTGAAGAAACCATCCCCTTTTCGGCGTGCGCCCAACCTGCCAATGAGCCAGGAGGCGAGGCACGCGATTTGTAGCCCAGTCGGCTTTTTCTTGAAGAAGCCATTCCCTTTCCGGCACGCGATTGTACTGATATTGAGCCAGGAGGTTAGGCATACGATTTGTAAACAGTCGGTCTTAGCTTGAAGAAGCTATCGCCTTTCTGGCATGCACCTAAACAGGCAATGAGCCAGGAGGCGAGACACGGGATTTCTTCCCCAGTCGGCCTTGGCTTGAAGCAGCCTTATCCATCCCCGCTGCAATGCCGTTTCAACGCTGTAGCACGCGAGTTGCTGCATGCTTGAACTAAAATGCTTGTTAATTTTATCCTTGTGTCGCTCTTGGTATAGATTATTTTTTATTCAAATAAATTTTGCAGACTTTACATGGGTTTCCCTGTTTCACAAATTTTAAGAATTTTTACTTAAAAGCCATCTCCTTCTCCGCTACGTCTGATGCTTTGAAACAGTAACCATATGTCGCCTATAATTTTTGGCTAATATAAAAGATTTCGTGCAAGGCGAAATCGTACAGCACCTAGAAACTATTCGTTTTTATCGCTATTAGGCTGGACTATTGGTGAGTAGAGCACCAGCTAAAAGCACACTACTGATCGAACGTCGATGTATTACAAATGCAAACGTGGAAACATTTTTTACCATTTTGTTATCAATATATTTTGTTTAAATAGGCCTAATTTACCATTAATCTTTTCGTAGCTTTACGTAATTTCATTTAAATGTAAGGCTAAATAGGTAGTTTGTATTTGAAATTTCCAAAATGCAACTCCAACAGTTCCTTAGCGAGCTGCACGTGCCTCATCTTGAATGACGGCTGTTAGTATTGCCAGCCGTAATTCTACTGACAACACTACTGGACAACGAGCCTCCTACGTGGCGCAACAATTGTGGACCATCCGCACAGCAGGAAGATGTGATATTCCGAAACTAATTATCAACTTCGAAAAATTCGTTTCAACAATGGTCCAAAGGGTTTTTTTCCGCTTTTTTCGTTGGAAAAAATGTTACCTAGAACTACGAAAATCCGCCTACGCGAAATTCGGATAAATTTCCTGTCTTTTTACACCTTTCTCATATTTTTAGTCCTCCTACTTCAAGAGGAGCAGAGGTGCACATATACCTCCATATATATATATACCGACCGTAAGTTTTTAATGATTAAGACTAGCGGAGTCGCTCGCTTTGCTCGCTCATTCCGCGTCGTCTCGCTACGCTCGAGAAGCTTTCATGATGCAACTCTTATGCTGCTGACAGACATTCCACATCTAAAACGATCAAGCAAATGAGTGCAGTGCGCGTTTTTCGTAAGGCTTCAGTTTCTAAAAAAAAAAACGGCTTCGCCGTTTAGAAAGCCATCACCCTTCTGCCATGCACTTGAACTGCCAAGGAGCCAGGAGGCGAGACACCCAATTTCTATACCCTAGTCGGCCTTAGCTTAAAGAATACGCTCGAGGAGCTATCATGCTCCAGCTGTTAAACTGCTGACAGACATTCCACATCTAAAACAATCAAGAAAATGATCAGAATGTAGGACGCGTTTTTCCTAACGCTTCAGTTCATAAACAAAGATATAGTAACCATACATAACTCCAACGGTCTGGCCACCCAATAGCTACATGCGCATATTGTTCAGATTGTAAGCCATAATACCACTGACAACAAAAGCCTCGATAAAACCATTGTCTTTCTGGCACATGCATGAACTGGCCTTGAGCCAGGAGATGAGACACGCGATTTCTTCCCCAGTCGGCCTTGGCTTGAAGAAGCCATTCCCTTTCTGGCACGCGATTGAGCTATCATTGAGCCAGGAGGCGAGGCTTGCGATTTGAACCCAGTCGGCCTTGGCTTGATAAAGCCATCCCCTTTTTGGCATGTACCTAAACTGACAATGAGCCAGGAGGCGAGACACTCGATTTCTTCACAGTCGGCCGTAATCCTACTGACAACACTACTGGACAACGCGCCTCCTACGTGACGCAACAATTGTGGCCCATCCGCACACCAGGAAGATGTGATATTCCGAAACTAACAATCAACTTCGAAAAATTCGTTTCAACAATGGTCCAAAAGGGTTTTTTCGCTTTTTTCGAGGGGAAAAATATTACCTAGAACTACGAAAATACGCCTATGCGAAATCCGGATGAATTTCCTGTCTTTTGACACCTTTCTCATATTTTTAGGCTTTCTACTTCAAGAGGAGAAGAGGTACATATATATACCGACCGTAAGTTTTTTTATGGTTTAGAATAGCGGAGTCGCTCGCTTCGCTCGGTCATTCCGCCGCGTCTAGCTGCGCTTGAGGAGATTTCTTCTTGTAACTCTTGTTTCTTGTGCTGACAGAAACTCTTAGCAAAAATTATCAAACAAATGTTCATGGAAGTGATCCGAATAATGTGCGCATTTTTCTTAATGCACAGTTCATAATAAAAATGATAAACAAAACTAAAAATGGTCAAATAATTTCAATGCAGCAGTAGTGTTTCACGTGTTTTCTTTTATCCAACGTAGTAAGTCAGCCATCTCCACTACTGAATAAATATTCATCATACAACTTACTAAAAGTGTTTAAGAAAAAGTGCTGTTTCTGATGACAAACACTGATTTTCGTTCGCTTCGCTCACTCAATCAACGCATCCTCAGAAACGTGACCACCAACACAGCCGACCACCATGGACCACACATCAACAGAACACGCCACGGTTTTTACTTTAAACGAAACTAAAAATGGTCAAATAATGTCATTCCAGACTTGTAATGTTAACATTCAGTATCTATACTTATTAAACTTTGGGGCTGGGGCCAATGACCTTTTATCCAACGTAGAAAGTCGGTCATTTTCACTATGAATAAATATTTAGCCTATATTACTTACTAAATGTATTTAGGAAAAAGTGCTGTTTCCGATGACGAACGCTGATTTCGTTCGCTTCGCTCACTCTGTCAGCGCAAACATTTTCTCAGAATCAATATAAACTCTAAGAACCACACAACACTTGAAATTTTTGGTAGAACTACGCTTTACATGGGATTTCGTGTTTCACCTATTTTAAGACTTTTTTTCTTTACGTCCTGCTCATACAGATTTTTCCATCGGCTCCTTATCACTTCTCTTAGTGATGGCCGCACACTCGGCGAAACAACTGCAGAACGTCAACTGACAACGCCACGGTTTGAATGCTAGTTAGGCCTACACAATACAATAACTCGTATCCAAACCTGTTCATGTTTTAGCACAAATAAGGAGGGAACCGGTTGATGACTTTACGTAAACACTAATGCTCGAATATTGCTGGTTGAAATGATACAGATGCAGACGTAATAATATTGGCACCCTTTACTAGTGTCAATATATTTTCTACATGTAATTTAGTATTTAGCATTTAATATTTTTCTGTCTTTGTGTTACTGCTAAACGATTATTCTCTCGTCCTGGATTCGTCCATATATAGACTCGATGAGATGAATGACTCCAACTTTAAAACATAATTTGTTAGGCAAAGCTGCGCGTGTTAACTGATTTTATTTATTTATTTATTTAATCTTACAGGAGTCTATCAGCCTCAGCGCTATGCACTCCTTCTATAAACTTACTCTATCTTACTCTAAACTTAAAACTATACATAGTGCCAAACAACATTTGAGAACAATAGTCTTCTAACACCACCGCAGTCCACTTCCGAGCCTACTCTAGGAAACGTCTAGTTGCCGCACAAAACCCCAGAACTGTCCGGAGACCGACCCCTGTGCTCCTGGCACTAAGCGGGACACCCAAAACGTGCAGAAGGTCGCCGCAACCCCTTAGGCCCATCCGCCGAAACTGTGCCCATCGTCTGCACTCTAACAAGAAATGCCTCACAGTCTCATCACCCTCCCCACATTCACACACTGGCGAGTCCCTCCACCCAAGCCGACATATGTGGGTATTGAGGAGCACATGCCCCGTCCTAAGACGGGACAGGACCCCTGCCTCCCGTCTAGAAAGACGTCCGAGGGCCACCGGGACTGAGACCAATGGGTGCAGAGCATGTAGGTGCCTACCATTCGGACCACTATCCCACTCCTCTTGCCACTCGGCCATAGAAAGTGACTGCAAAACAGGATACAGATCCCGATGGGCTAGGGTACACAAGACCTGATCCAAGCCTCCTGCTCTGGAGAGAGCATCAGCAGCCTCATTCCCATGTATTCCACTGTGGCCTGGAACCCACCAGATGTTAACCACACAGCCCTCGTGCGCCGCCCGCCGAAGCTTAACCCCGATTTCAAGCGCCAGCGGGTGCCACACCCGCAGCAACTGAAAGGACTGCTTGAGAAAAGAAATCTCCGCGGCGGAATCCGAAAAAATTCCCAAACGAGGCACATGAAGGTCCAGACCAACGTCAAGTGCGACAGCTAGCGCCACAAGCTCCCCCACAAAGCTAGAAGGGACAAAGGGAAGCCGTCGCGAATAACACTGCTTAAAATCCTGGACGAACACCCCCACCCCACCTGACCATGTATCCCGACAGAAGGAGGCACCACAGAAGATGCGAACCTCACCATCCACACCCTCGCCATGGGACCCCTGCTCAGGGTGAAACACCTCAACCAGCCCACCAAACCACTCCCAGGGACATGGCGGTCGCACGACCATGGGCAACCGGAAACCTCTGAGACACCCTCTACCCAACAAGGAGGCACCCAAGCCTAATGAACCTAAGCGCTGCTGCGCGAGCGGTCCCAACAAGCCATAGTCGCAGACAATCCTTGCAACAGGGTCTGCCCCACCCCTAGCAACAGCCCGAAGGCAAACTGCGGCCAACAACTCCCTTGCCCTAACACGGACAGGTTGCTCACCAGCCTCCACCAGTAAAGCCAGCACTGGGGTAGAAGGCAAGCACCCAGTTACCGTCCGCAGGCAAGCGTTGACAGGAACTTGCACCCTCTCTAGAGCCCTCCTGCTCGTGGCCAGGAAAGGCAGATGGAAGTCTGCAGCAGCCCTGATATACACCCTGTAGAAGGTAGACAGGACTGCTCGTCTAGCCAAAAGCCTGTTGGAGGACAGGGCCTTGAGGGTCCTGTGCCGCGAGACCCTCCCTGACCACCTCGACCTCATCTGCCCACGACAGCTGGCAGTCCAGCCGGACACCAAGGTAACGGACGCTCCGGGAGGCAGTCACCACCACTGATCCCACACGCATCGTCACCGGGACAAACGGGCAGCGAGAGAAAACTACAAGTTCCGTCTTGGCCTGAGACAATGCCAATCCCCTAGCTGCCAAAAACTCCTGCCCGCGTGCAACAACCACCTCCAACTCTGCCAAGAGGGAGGGTACGCCCCTGCCGACCACCCAAACTGCGACATCATCGGCGTATGCCACAACGTTGTTCAACAGAGCGATCTCCTTCAAAACCTCATTGATGGCCACCGCAAAGAGCAGAGGGCTCAGACAGCTACCCTGGGGTAAGCCACGATCCGTGCTACTAATGCTGGACCAATGGCCACCCACTCTGGTTGCACAGCTCCGGTTGCGCAACAAACCCAGAATGGCAGCCACCAGTTGACCACTGACACCCATGGCCCAGAGGGACGCCTCCACCCAATCCAGGTCAACTGTGTCATATGCGGCCTTGAAGTCCAGAAACACCGTCGTGACACTGCAGTTCTCCATCCAGGCTTCTCTGACACTCGACTCCAGAAAGAGAATAGCATCCTGGGCACCCCTGTGCTTACGGAAACCGAACTGCCTGTCAAACAGCCAGTCACCTCACTCCAGATGTGCCTCCAGACGGCCTGCCAGCATGCGCTCGTAAACCTTGCGAACGCAAGAGAGCAGGGCAATGGGCCGGTAACTAGTAACCGTGGAGCGAGGCTTCCCTCTGCCCAGGACTGGGGTCAAGACAGAGAAGAGCCAAGCTTCCGGGACCGGGGCCCCGGCAAACCTAGTTTGCAGAAAAGCGAGAAGATCCTGGCGTGCCTCAGCTCCGAGACCAACCAACTGCCCGTAGGAGACTCCATCTACCCCTGGAGCACCACCGACCCTACAGGATGCTAGAGCAGCATCTAGTTCAATGCACCCCAACGGGCAGTCCGTGTCCGGAGCAGACCGAGGATGAGGACCAGGTCTGGGCCCCAAAGGGGAGCTCCGCTGGAACTCTTCCGCCGTCAGTGCACCCCGCAATACCACCCCGCTCGAGTCAAAAACCCAGGACACCACAGACTTCCTATCAAGAGGCCGCAGCAAGCTCCAAACCTGGGATGGGTGGCTACCACGAGAAATATTCTCACATAACCGACGACCATACTTGAGTTTCTCACTGCGGAGGATAAACCGTGTCTCGTCCGACACTCCGCAGAAAAAGAACCACCGAAAATCTGAGGGCTGCCTGCAGAACTTCCTCCATGCACCACGCCTGTCACGCACAGCAATGGAACAGGCACTGGTCCACCATGCTGGCTGTACCCGGCCCCGCAGACCATGTCTCCTGCGACGACCCGACCACCCACCTGAGTTACTCCACCTGGCCATCCACGGGGCAAAGTCACCAAGGATATCCCCAAGGGCAACTGGGCACCCCCCGGGAGCGGGACCACTGGGCTGCCAGGAGCTCCAGTCTCCACCTCTGGAAAGCGCTACAGGGAAGTGGTCGCTGCCCCTGACGCATCCGAAACACCAAAAGAAAACTCCTACGACAAACAACTAGAGCACATGAACAGATCTATCACGGATTCCTGGAATACCCCGCCGTACCTCCTAACGAAAGTTGGAGATCCGTCATGCATCACTACCAGGTCAAGTTCCTCCAGCAACGACTCAAATAGCCTAACCCTCGAGTCACACTTTCGGCTGCCCCAACTCCAATGGTGGGCGTTGAAATTTCCGCCAATGACAAGCGGCCCTGGGAGCGACTTCACCCATTCAACCCACTCCGCCCTACGGACTCCCCCAGTTACGTGAACCGCTATACATGTCACCCAACCTGAGCCCCACCACACCCGGACAACACATGAGTCCACCCCCGGACAGCCCCGGGTAGCTACCGCAACACAAGGTAAATGATCACTGACTAGCATTTGCACATGGGAACCACCACCCCCAGTAAAAGCAACATAGCCCGACACTGACAACAGCACCCCTGGGGGAAGACGAATCTCCGAAAGGCCCAGAATGCTAGATCGATAACAAAGCTCCTCCACCTCATGCAATTTAGTTAGAACCCCCCTAGTGTTCCAAGTACAAAAAACAAACAATTATATAAATCGGGCAACACACCCTATGTCCCCGGCCCATCCTCCACTACACCTTCTACAACACTCAGACCAGACACCTGCGACAAATCAAATTCAACAACCACACTGTTTAAACTGTTGCACTCAGACCCCTCCAGAGCCACAGCACCGGCTACCGCAGCAGCACCATCGTTTCCCGTAACGCAGGTCACTTCCACACACTCCTCACCACTACCACAGCCACCACCAGGATCAACCGCAGCAATGGGAATGACCACATCCGCCAGCACCTCCAAGCACATAGCATCACCAAGGTCAAGAGCCTCTGCCCCCTGAGGTGGGGGTGAATCCGTAGCATGAGGACTGTCACACTCCACACTACCACTTCCACTACCACCGATAGCCTTACCCTCCACGCTAGGCTCACCCAAATCTGCCGGCTCCCCAGAATGCGTGACATCAACATCTAGAGCATCAAATTGGTTGCAGCTCAGAACTTGCACCTTTTGAGCTGGAGGCGAATTCACCAGACGAGGACGCTTTTTGTTTCGCCTCCTCCGCTGCTGCGACCAATCACCAGATGAGGGTGGGGGGCCCGTGGAGGCACCCTCTTCAACAACACGATCTGACTCCACAACCACACCACACATCGGCTCAGAGGCACGACTAACTGGACTGACTGGACGCATGCCATCCTCCCCACCATCGCCACCTTGCACATCAGCTCTCGCATTGGTTGCCGGACGTTCGGCGCGTCCCCGGACGTGCACACACGGGGCCTCCCGAGGGAATGCAGAATTGCAGGAGACACAAAACACATTTGGACAACACTGACTCACGTAACCTCGCGTTCCACAACGGAGGCATCGCGGAGCCCTGTCGGCCACAGACAGCAACGTCGGAACACCATTAACACCTACAATGTCAGGCACGTCGTCGAGCACCACAGAACTTCTAAGCCGGAGCACCACAGTGCGGATCCCGGTATGGCAGTGGGTCAGCCCTTCGATATCATGGAACTCATATCTGTGGCTTAGCACCTCCCCATAGTTAGCCAGCGCACTCCCGATATCAGATGCTGTTGTCTCCAAGGGGAGCCAATGGAGCCTAATCCGGAGAAGACGCTTCTGCAGATCGTAGACACTCGCCGCAAACCCGCCGAGGGACAACTTCTTCGCCGCCACAACCTTCTGCTTTGCTGTCGCATTGGAGAAGCCAATTTGAAAAACGTTATTGACTCGAAGCCAGCAAATACCTATCACATGCTGCAAACTAACCAAATCCGCAAGGGCATTCCTCACCAGTGTAGTGTGATACGGCTTACCGGCCTGGTCTGCCACAACTACAACAGAATTCCGCATATCAAAATTAGAAAGTCCGCCCCTGTACAGTCTTTTGACCCAGGTCAAGCTCCTGTCAGCCTGATCCAACCCACACTCTGACGGATTTGACTCATCTCCCCCATTGCCAGACAAACCTGCTGAGCGCTTATGCACAGCACCAGCATACCCGCCTAACGTAAATCCCGTCCTCAACCAGACCCAAAGTACCATTGTTATCAATATTGTCATTGTTGGACTTACTAATACTATTGATCACAACACTCACATTGCTGCTATTGTTCAAATTGTTAGGGCCCTGGTTCAATGGTAGAGCCAAACTCCCGTCATTAGCAGTCGACACACCAAACAAATTTAAGTTTACTTCGTCAATACCTCTCTGCTCTGCCAATTCCAGCACCCGATCATAAACAGCAACTGACACCAAGCCAGAGTCAATATCTCGCTGCTCCAACACCCTGTCTCGTTTCAAACTCACTAAGAAGCTCTTGACTTTTTGCTTCTCCGCCATTTTGCTCACGAAACTGATTTTGTTAACTGATTGCTAGTGAGAACAATAAGTTATTGACTCTCTCCTCGTTGGTCCGTTGCCGCCAGACCATTGTTGATGGACGTTCGATGCTTCAACGACAAAAATTGGGCAACAATCATGACGTCATGTATTGTTGAGGCATTGTTGGATGATTGTTACCGATTGTTGCAAATTGTTGCAAATCAGCGTTCGTCATCAGAAACAGCAATTTTTCCTAAATTAATTTTAGTAAGTAATATAGGCTAAATATTTATTCATAGTGAAAATGACCGACTTTCTACGTTGAATAAAAAGTCATTGGCCCCAGCCCCAAAGTTTAATACGTATAGATACTGAATGTTACCATTACAAGTCTGGAATGACATTATTTGACCATTTTTAGTTTCCAGTTTCCGTTTTTAGTTTAGGACCCAGCTGATAGAGTGAGCGAAGCGAAAGAAATCAGCGTTCATCATCGGAAACAGCACTTTTTCCTAAATACATTTAGTAAGTAATATAGGGCTAAATATTTATTCATAGTGAAAATGACCGTCTTTCTACGTTGGATAAAAGGTCATTGGCCCCAGCTCCAAAGTTTAATAGGTACAGATACTGAATGTTAACATTACAAGTCTGGAATGACATTATTTGACCATTTTTAGTTTCCAGTTTCCGTTTTTAGTTTAGGGCCCAGCTCGGACTTTGAAAATACGCCTACACAACGAACGGGTTAATTTGCTTTCTTTTGACAAACTTTTTATATCCTTCTACTTTCAGAGGAGAAGATGATCATCCCCAACCAACCAACCAACCAACCAAGCCCCCAAGCACCCAACCAACTCATATGGTTCTGACAGACACTCCCAGCAAAAATTAACAAACATATGTTCAAGGAAGTGATCCAAATAATGTGCGCATTTTTCCACTACAGGATAAGTATTTAGCCTACAACTTACTAAGAGTGTTTAAGAAAAAGTGCTGTCTCTGATGACAAACGCTGATTTTCGTTCGCTTCGTTCACTCAATCAGCGCCATCTCAGAAACATGACCACCACCACAGCCGACCTCCATGAACCACACATCAACAGAAACGCCACGGTTTGAACGTAAGTTAGGCCTACACAAGACAGTAACTCGTTTCCAAACCTGTTCGTGTTTTATCACAAATAAGGAGGAAACCAGCTGATGACTTTCCGTAAACACTAATGGTCGAATATTGCTGATTGAAATGATGCAGATGCTGACGTAATAATATTCTTGACACCCTTTGCTGGTGTCAATATATTTTCTACACGTAATTTAGTACGCTTCGCTCATCCGCCGCTTCTCGCTGCGCTCGTGGAGGTTTCTTGTTGCAATACTTATGCGAAGACGGACAACTTCACACTAAAAACAAACAGTCAAATGATCAAGGAAATGATCATTGAAGTACGCGTTTTTCGTAAGGTTTCAATTCGTAAAAAAACTGTTACTGCACCTACGCTTTCTTTTCTCTTTGTTTATACTCATTCGCCACATTTAATAAGATTCACCAGATTCATTCCGCCGCGTCTCACTGCGCTCGAGGAGATTTATTGTTGCAACTCATATGGTGCTGACAGACACTCCCAGCAAAATTTATCAAACATATGTTCAAGGAAGTGATCTAAATAATGTGCGAATTTTCCACTACAGGATAAATATTTATCCTACAACTTACTAAGAGTGTTTAAGAAAAAGTGCTGTCTGTGATAAATATTTACCCTACTATTTAATTACTGTATTTAGGAAAAAGTGCTGTTTCTGATGACAAACGCTGATTATCGTTCGCTTCGGTCACTCAATCAGCACACAAATTTCCTCATGAACGTGACTGAATCATTGTAACACCGAGGACCTCACATCACATGTAATTTGTGTTAGTACTACACTTTACATGGGCTTTTTGTTTCACTTTTTTAAGAATTTTTTTCTTTACATCCTGCACAGTGAAGATTTTTCCATCGGTTCCTTATCACTTCACTTTCTGATGACCCTCACTTGGTGAAACAGCTGCAGAAATCAAGTGAAAACGCCACGGTTCCAATGATCTTTTATCCAACATAGAAAGTCGTTTATTTGCAGTACTGTATGAATATTTAGCTTACTACTGTTTCTGATGACAAACGATGATTTTCGTTCGCTTGGCTTACTCAATCATCGCAAACATTTACCCAGGAACGTGACTAAATCAATGTAACCACCAAGAACCACACGTCACTTGGCGAAAACAGCTGATGAAATCAAGTGAAAGCGCCAGGGCTTGAATGCAAATTAGCCCTACACAAGACACTAACTCTTATCCAAAACTGCTCGTGTTTTAGCACAAATAAGTATCGGGAACTAGCTGATGGCCTTACGTAAAAACTAATGCTCGAATATTGTTTTTTAAATGATACAAACGCACACGTAAAAGTATTCCTGGCACCCCTTTCTGGTGTCAAATATATTTTCTATACGTAATTTAGTATTTAGCATTTAATCTTTTTCTGTCTTTGTGTTGCTGCTGAACGATTATTCTCTTGTCCTAGATTTGTCAGTTATTATAGAATCGGTGAATGACTCCAATTTTAAAACGGATAATAAAATAGTACTGCGAAAAGCTACGCGTCTTTACTGAACAACAATTTAGTAACTCACTCCTCGTTGGACCGTTGACGCCAGACCGTTGTTGATGGACATTCTGGACGGCTTCGAGGCTTCCACGAAAAAAATGTGGCAACAATCATGACGTCATGTATTGTTGAAGCATTGTTGGGTGATTGTTGCTGATTGTTGCAAATGGTCTATTTTCGTAAATTTCGGTCATTTAGGACCCAGCTCGGACTTTAAAAATACGCCTACACAAAGGACAGATTAATTTGCTTTCTTTTGACAAACTTCTCATATTTCTCGCTTCGCTCGCTCATTCCGCCGCATCTTGCTGTGCTCGAGGAGATTTCTTGTTTCAATACTTATGCAAAGACGGATAATTCCACATCAAAAACAAACAGTCAAATGACCAAGCAAATGATCAGAAGTACGCGTTTTTCGTCAGATTTCAATTCTTAAACAAACGGGTACTGCGCCTACTCTTTCTTTTCTCAAGATTCAACAGATTCATTTTCACTACTGAATAAATATTTAGCCTACTACTTAATAGCTGTATTTAGGAAAAAAGGCTGTTTCTGATAACAAACGCTGATTTTCGTTCGCTTCGCTCACTCAATCAGCGCACACATGTGCTCGGAAACGTAAAACAGAACCACACATCACTTATAATTTGTGTTAGTACTACACTTTACATAAGTTGTCTTGTTTCACTTATTTTAAGAATTTTTTTTACGTCCTGCTCAGTTAAGATTTTTCCATTGGTTTCTTATCACTTCACTTTCTGATAACCCCTCACTTGGACAAACGGCTGCAGAAATCAAGTGAAAACGCCACGGTTCCAATGAGCTTTTATCCATCGTAGAAAGTCGTTGGTTTGCATTACTGAATAAATATTTAGCCTACTACTGTTTCTGATGATAAACGCTGATTTTCGTTCGCTTCGCTCACTCAATCAGCGCAAGCATTTCCTCGGAAACGTGACTGAATCCATGTAACAACCCAGAACCAAACATCACTTGTGATTTGTGTTAGTACTACACTCTACATGGGTGTTCTTGTTTCATTTATTGGAAGAAATTTTCTTTACGTCCTGCTCAGTACATATTTTTTCATAAGCGTCTTATCACTTTCTGATTGATCCCTCACTTGGAGAAACAGCAGCAGAGCGTCAAGTGAAAACGCTACGGTTTGAATGTAAGTTTGCCTACACAAGACACTAACTCGTAGCCAAATAATAAAAGCTTTTTATGTTTTAGCTCATACCGCCACGTCTCGCTGCGCTCAAAGAGATTTCTTGTTGCAACTCATATGGTGCTTACAGACACTCTCAGCAAAAATTATCAAACAAATGTTCAAGGAAGTGATACGAATAATGCTTGCGTTTTTCTTAGTGCACAGTTCATAATACAAATGATAAACAAAACTAAAAATGGTCGAATAAGTTCAATGTTTCACATGTTTTCTTTTATCCAACGTAGAAAGTCGGTCATTTCCACTACTGAATAAATATTTATCCTTCAACTTTCTATAAGTGTTTAAGAAAAAGTGATGTTTTTGATGAGAAACGCTGATTTTCGTTCGCTTCGCTCACTCAATCAGCGCAACCACAGAAACGTGACAACCACCACAGCCGACCACCATGAACCACAAATCAACAGAACACGCCACGGTTTTTAATTTAAAGAAAACTAAAAATGGTCAAATAATGTCATTCCAGAGTTGTAAAGTCAGCATTTTGTGTCTATACCTGTTACACTTTTGTGCTGGGGCCAATAACCTTTTATCCAACGTAGAAAATCGGTCATTTTCTCTATGAATAAATATTTAGCCTATATTTGTTACTAAATGTATTTCGTAAAAAGCACTGTTTCCGATGACGAACGCTGATTTCGTTCGCTTCGCTCACTCAATCAGCGCAAACATTTCCTCAGAAACGTGACTTGAATCAATGTAACCACTAAGAAGCACACATACATTTTGGTAGCACTTATTTTAAGAATTTTTTCTTTACGTCCTGCTCAGTACAGATTTTTCCTTCGGCTTCTTATCACTTATCTTTCTGAGAACCCCTCACTTAGCGAACCAACTGCAGAAAGTCAAGTGACAACGCCACGGTTTGAATGCAAGTTAGGCCTTCACAAAACAGTAACTCGTATCCAAACCAGCTCGTGTCTTGGCTTGACTAAGGAAGGTACCGGCATATGACTTTACGTAAACACTAATGCTCGAATATTGCTGTTTGAAATGATGCAGAAACGCAGACGTAAAATGATTCTTGGCACCCTTTACTGGTGTCAATATATTTTCTGCACGTAATTTAGTATTTAGCCTTTAATTTTTTTCTGTCTTTGTGTTACTGCTAAACGATTATTCTCTCGTTCTGGATTTGTCAGTTTATACAACTACAATTAACAACTGCAAGTTTAAATCGGGTAATAAAGTAGTACTTCGAAAAGCTACGCGTCTTTACTGATTGTTGCTGAGAACAACAATTTATTGACTCGCTCCTCGTTGGTCCGTTGACGCCAGACTATTGTTGATAGACGTTCCAGATAGTTTCGAAAAAAAATGGGCAATTCTGTATCCATACCTGTTACACTTTTGTGCTGGTATCACTGATCTTTTATCTAACTTAGAAAGTCGGTCATTTTCACTATGTATTTTCACTTTTTAATGTATTTAGAAAAAAGTGCTGTTTCCGATGACGAACGCTGATTTCATTTGCTTCACTCACTCAATCAGTGTAACCTCAGAAACGTGACCACCACCACAGCCGACCACCATGAACCACACATCAACAAAACACGCCACGGTTTTTTGTTTAAACAACTAATTATGATCAAATAATGTCATTCCAGAGTTGTAATGTTATCATTCAGTATCTATACCTGTTAAACTTTTGGGGTGGGGCCAGTGACCTTTTATCCAATGTAGAAAGTCGGTCATTTTCACTATCAATAAATATTTAGCCTATATTACTTACTAAATGTATTTAAGAAAAAGTGCTGTTTCCGATGACGAAAACTGATTTCATTCGCTTCGCTCACTCAATCAGCGCAAGCATTACCTCATAATCGTGACTGGAATTAATATAACCACTAAGAACCACACATCACTTGAAATTTTTGGTAGCACTACGTTTTACATGTTTTTTTTTGTTTCACTTATTTTAAGAATGTTTTTCTTTACTTCCTACTCAGTACAACTTTGTCCATCGCTTTTTATCACTTCTCTTTCTGACGAACTGCAGAACGTTAAGTGACACGCGCACGGTTGGGATGCAAGTTAGGCCTACACAAGTCAATAACTCTTAT